>JACVVK020000029.1:1660000-1670000 GCA_018292915.2 Batillaria attramentaria | reverse complement strand
CTGCCTGCATGAATAATCTCCTTTGCCACAACAAGCACGCAATTTTTGCGGCGGAGCACAACGCTGCCACGAAAAATGATTGACTGCTGCGGGTCTATGTATGCATGGGGGACTACTCATGCAGGTAAAAATCCACTCTCTGGGGGACAGAGTCTTTCAGTGGAAAGTACCTCTGTGCACGGTGGGGAAATGGCGCTCACTGCGCTACCGTGACGGGCCTAAATTGTCTCGGTGCTCTCAAACACAAGGTCGCGCACTATGTCATCCTTGACCAGCTTTGAACCCAGAGGGATCCTCACTGGCGCAAGTGATGGCAGGTTGTCTTCAGAGTCAAAGTAGGCGTGTTTCTGAATCAGAGACATACATAACATGTCTCTGTCTGAATGGACAGATCTATATTACATTCAGTCCTAGAGCACGGGTGTGTATGCTTTTGTAATCGTCTCTTATTTCGCCACAAGGCAGGTATGTGATCGTCTGCATCGTGCAATAATACTTGCCTGTAGAGTGCAACACCTTTGCCTGTCAGAGTGCAACCCCCTTGCCGTTTACTCACATCCTGTTGGATCAGTGTACCACGTAAACAGTGCCATCAAAGCGCAACAATAATTGTCCGCTGGCAAAGATGTTGCCCAAACGAAAAGTGGCCGGATATTCAAGACTTCGTTTCAGATCGAATCATACGACACACAAGTCTTCGCTTTTCTTAAAAAGAAATTTTTAAAAATCGCCATTTTTGAAAATGGCGCTGGCTGTGAGCAGTCACATTTTCACGCCCCGCCGAAAAGGGACTGCACTCTGGAGTCTAGTAAAAATCTCGAAACAGGCCGAGAATGTAGTGGTGCTGGTGAATGCGACAGTTTTCACCGCTTCTGTGCACACTGTGAAATAACACGGGGACCTCAAAGTTGTTCGCAACTGCCCACTTTCCTTGTCACCGAGTAGTTTGATTTTTTCCTTCTTAGGTATCACTTAGCTCGGCTCGGTCTCGGTTAGCCCGTCTTGGCCGTCATCGCAGGGGCATAGAGTTATCGACTGACCCTGAACAGGGTTGAGGCTTGAATTAGCAAAAGCGTTTATTGATGATAACAACTACACACAGCCAGAGGCAAAGGTGGGTGGGTGGGTGTTTGGGGGTTGAACGTCCTTTTCCACCACATAGGGTGATATCAAAGACGGGGCAACGATGAAAAAGCCAGCACAAATATTTGGCCCCAGCCGGGATCGAACTCACGACCCGAGCATTAGAAGTCCAACGCTCTACCAGTCGACCACCCCGGCGCCCCCAGCCAGAGGCAAAGGCTGCTCTTCAGTGGTTGTCAAATTCTAGTGTACGCATCATATATTTCGGTAAAATCGCAGTCCAGTCCAGCGGTATGTAGAAGTGTAGATAGGTGATTATAAATACCTGGAAAGTTAACGTCTTAAGCTACGACGCTGAAGAAAAGGTAAAATTTCAGTCAGTCGTTTTGTTTCGCACATTTTTATGCACTAAGTTAACAACCCAACACAAATCCTTAAGGAGTCCAGACACGCATATACAAGAACTTGGTAACTTGCATTTCCGACCCCTTGTCACTACGCATTTTCCTCTTTAAGGCCTCTCTTTCCGATTCCCCCACCCCCACCTCCCAGCCCATCCCCCCTCCCCCTCCCCCCCCCCCGATCCCAACATAACAAAAGTTTTCAAAATTCGGTCTCGATCAAATTTGGAACGCGTAGGACAGTATAGACTGAACTGAACAAAAATATCAATTACACTTTTTTAAATAAGCGCTACGATTGAAGTTAATATCTTAATATGCCTCTTCTCATGCGATTTTCAACTAGGATAGGGAATTAGAAGTGTTTTCCTACAGTACACAGGGTTGTACCAGACTTTCAACATTCTGACCTGACTGAAACCATACGCAGCAACAGTTAGGGAAAAGTCGATATGGCCACTTCTCGCTTCCCGCAAACACGGTCGTGAAAATTGTCGTCATCCGTCTCGGGTACTGAAACAAGCTTCGATCTGCCATTGGTTACAGCGGGCACTTTTCTGACGGATCGTGACTTGAGCTTAAAGATCCGAGCAGCCACAGTTGGTCTCCGCAATCAATGTCATGGCACTTTTTATACAGTTTTGTATGCGACTGTCCAGGGTGCGCAGTCAACGCTGTCACAGTTGAACACAGTTTCCAGGACCTCTCACACCACACAAGTTTGTCTTGAGTTTGTACTCACTCCATTCAGCCGACTGGACACCGGCCCATGACAACAACAACAAAACCAAACAAGCAAACAAGCAAAAACAACTTTTGCAGCATTTTGTTGATTCATCAGATCTTTAATCCTGCATTGATCTTTACGGTACCTGGCACTAGTACCGGTAAAAAAAACGGGCAATTTTCTATCAGGTCACTGATTCACTATGGGTTGACATTGATCCCCGATAGACCACACGCCCTCAGGTCGCTTTCAAACATAAACTGATTTATGATAAAGTGGTGTCGGTATTCTCTCGTGTATGAATTCACTCATACGGTCATTAGACACGAGTGTTTCGGCTACAAAGGTACACTTTCGTCCCACCATTCTCTCTCTCTCTCTCTCCATTCACCTGGCAGGTTTAAAGATTAAAGATTATATTGATGCACATGTCCTTGTCGTGTGAGTTCTTTAAGCGGGCAGTGACCTACATTTTCCTTTACCCTTCACAACATTTTGAGAAAATAAGAGCACAAAAAATGGTGTCACTGAAACTTCACAATAATAATAATAATAATAATTGTGTATTGTATAGACGCTTTACCCAGTGTCTTGAACTGGCTCAAAGCGCCCCGAACGGAACCCAACACGCACGCTCACGTGAATCACACGCATTCTCTCACACACCGGACATGAACACATTACAATCGCGTGGTGCGAAGGGTCAGCTCAGCTATTTAAGTTTCGGAATTTAGAATTGCATTTATTTTCAGAGTTTGTGGGTTGAACGTTTTGAAACCAGAGGGGGAGTAAGCCGGAGTACCCGGAGAGAACTCCTGACGGTCGGCCCGAATGAACGGCGCCACATCCGAGATGGAAAAATTCTTTTCTCCGAACCTGACCTTTCGCACTGATGGCGAAGTCTTAACAACTAGACCATCGGTCACCCCGTAATCTGTGCAGGAAAGTGTAAAAAGTATAACTAATATCTTTGTTTCTGGTTTTACGCCTTGTCATCAAATGCACAGACACCGTGGTTTCATGAACGCCCTTTTCGCTTTCAGGCGTCTGGTGTTTGTCTGCCCTGCTTGCGTCGCCTCCTCTGATTGGCTGGAGCGTGTACGACTACCTGCCGAGACAGTCTTTCTGCTTCTGTGATTGGACCACGTCAGTGTCTTACACGTTCTTCATGGTCGGAGCTTGCTTCGGCGGTCCCCTGCTGATGATGTCCTTCTCAAACTTCAGGATTCTCCAGACTTTCAGGAGAAGCAAGAAAAGAATTCAGCCACAGCAGCAAAAGCAACCACAACAACAGCAACAGCGGGCGGGAGCCAGCTCTACACCAAACACTCACAAAACACAGGCTATGCCTGTGACTCAAAACCAGAATCCAAATGGAAATGTTCGAGAGCAGGGGCAGTTAAAACGGAGTGAAGAGGAAACCAAACCTGTGAAAGAACCGTTTGTAGAAGAGGAGAAAAGAGTGAACGGGGTCAGTGAACCGAAACCGGCCAGCAGTATTATTTTAGTGGTACCAGTGACTTCGCAGGAAAACAGTCACGACGACAGCATCAGTACATGTAGTAACAATGTCTCGAATTCTCTCTCACATGTAAATTATCCACTTAAAACTAACAGTGACGCAGAAAACATGAACACAAGTGATAACGTAGACTTGCATTCACCATCACGCAGCGATCATCCGATTCAACTTTGCAGTGCTATACAGAACAGTATTATAGACGAGAATTTGAAATCTGACGCTGGCGATACGAAGGGTATAAGCGTGCATGTTTCTTCAGACACTGCTAAACTGATAGACGATGACGCTTCTGGCGATACAGAATCAAAATCAAAAGTATCGGAAGGGTTGCCTGTTGGAAACACTTCGTCCAGCAACACATTACAAGTGCCTCGGACGTCACAAACGTTGAACAGCAGAGCCAGCAGTATGTCTTCAAAAGACAACTCAACCAAGCCCTCCAAATCGCCCTTGAAATTCGTCCTTCCCGAGGGAAGCAAAGCAGCATTGGAGGAAGAGAGTTCCGACGCTGGGGGCAACGTTACCGTCCAGTCTCAAACGGGAAGGGGGACAACAGCAGGCGACGGGAAACAAACGGGAAACCACGGGAAAACGGGAAACGCGACATCTCAATCCCAGACCAGCCTCGTGAAGGCAATACGGGAACAGAAACGTGAGAAACGCAGGAACGAAGAGTTTCAGCTGGCTGTCTCTCTCATGGTGGTCATCCTCGTCTTCGTGTTGTGCTGGTTACCATTTTGTGTCACCATGTTTCTGTCCGTGTTCGCGCCCGAAACGCTGCACAGGCCGGCGGACATGTTCACTTTGATGCTGGGGTACAGCAACAGTTGTTTTAACCCTATTATTTACGGGCTGATGAACAAGAACGTGCAGGAAGGGTACAAGAGGCTTTTGAGGAAAACGTCCACCTGTTGCGGGAAGGTGGGGCGGAGTCGAGGGACGGGGGCTGTGTCCGTTGTAGACTCCCCTCCCTCCATCACCTCCATCACCAGGTACGATTCCAGGAAACGTTAAAGTGGAAGACAACAACCCCAAGCCTGCTGCTGTGAGATTAGAATTAATATGTTATGTCGTTTGTCCGTCGAGCGGACGAGAACGGTGTGTGTGTGTGTGTGTGTGTGTGTGTGTGTGTGTGTGTGTGTGTGTGTGTACATGGCTGACAAGGCCGACCCATGCGTTGGCAGCTGTGACAGGGGATGAGAGGGACGACATCCTGGGGGGGTTTGCTGGCTCTGTTTTTGCTGGCTTGCATAATTTTCATTCTAGGATTTAAGCCGAGAACTCACGTGCTCTCTAGCGCACAGCAGTGAGCAGCCATGAGGTAGATACTTCGGGATAAGTCAAGAAATGTTTTGCTCTCCTGCTGCTGTCCTATTGCCCTCGCACAACTCGGCACCTTTGAAGTAAACGACACACTATAAACACCCGTGAAAACATTTGAAATTAGTCCTGACACCTCTGTGTGTGTGTGTGTGTGTGTGTGTGTGTGTGTGTGTGTGTGTGTGTGTGTGTGTGTGTGTGCGTGCGTGCGTGCGTGCGTGCGTGCGTGCGTGTGTGTGTGTGTGTGTGTGTGTGTGTGTGTGTGTGTGTGTGTGTGTGTGTGTGTGTGTGTGTGTAACGCTATGAGTTGCTCTGCTGCGAGATTAAGCGCTCTATAAGTACTATTTGTTCTTACTATTATTATTTAGCCCCGCCTTTGATTTTGATTTGTTGGTATGAAAGAAAGGCGCCGTTTATGAACGAATTTTACTAACACGTTAAGACAGTGTAAAGACATGTGCAAGCTTGTGGTTTAAACCAACGGCATCATCTCAGAGCATTCGTCGTTGAAACTGTGAAATCGAGGTAGCAGCGCAAAAACGCCCGTCTTTTTTGTTCAACACCCGTGCACGGCTATATCATACTATGTTGCCTGTCACACAGCTGCTGATATTACCTGGCTGGACTTAACTGCTTACTGGTTTAACATTTTACAGAGCGTGTCCTGTAACTCACTCCATACATCTCTCTGATACACAATACTCTCGTCTTTAATCTGCTTCATCAAAACAACAACACACAGACGCACGAACGCACGAACGTGCTCGCACACACACACACACACACACACACACACACACACACACACACACACACACACACACACACACACACACACACTCACACACATTCAAATTCTTTCCTCGTTAAGGCCAAAGATTGACATGAAAGATTACGATAAAATTCTCACCGAAAACCTCATGATATACCATGTGCATAAACGTGTTAAAACTAAGTATGAAAATGAGAACGGTTGGTGTATCATGTATTATGGATATTGCTTTTTTGTTTATTTGCTTTGTATTAGCGGCTGTTTTGTGGAAAGATTACATACAATGGGTTTGTTCGAACGCTTGTGTTTCGTTTTTCACGTAGTCTGTTTATCCACAACAAAGCCTTACGATATCACACACACACACACACACACACACACACACACACACACACACACACACACACACACACACACACACACACACACACACACACACACACACACATTCAAGATGAATGAAGACGATGTTTATTTACAAGGAAATGATGGCTTAAAGTGAACTAATAATTATTTATACATTTGCAAATATGCCGGCCAAGACTGAGAAAAATCAGTCCGCAAAATCAGCTTGCTCTTGCGGCAAAATAAAAGCAATTTTGAGAAACACCAAAACCTTACCAAAAAAATAATAAAATAAAATAAATAAATAAAATAAACACAACAAAACGCTTTGCGCTTAGAGACATACATACGAGACAAACACACAGTTTGAAATTCAGTACTATTATGTTATATGGACAAGTCTGTAAAATACAACCGAAAAAGAAAGAAAAACAAACAAACAAAGAAAACGAACGACAACCAAAAACACCACACAATAAAGCATAGGAAATAGGAAAAGTGAAAGCCTGATTTATTACAATAAATTACAAAGCTATCGACAAGCGTTTAACAACTTTTTTGTCGGGAAGGAAATTGTAAGATTGCTGTTAATCGGTACAGACCCTTTTTAAGCTTGTGTGAGGATAATTATGAGTTCTCTGAAACCCAGCACCAGACATATTCTATGACTATTTATATATGTACACTGATCACTTTAATACACACCAAGATAAAAGAAGATCTGATAAACAAAAGACTCGAATGATCCATAGAAACCACCGGAAGTTCCATGCACGTGCCAGCGCGTGATAAAACTCAAATGTCTCTCGTTAGGCCGAAGATCATTTATATTGAAATGACACGTAAGTTACATGACAAAACGTGGCATGTACTAGAAAACAGAATCTCGATTGAACTTTCTCTCGAGTTTTAACGACAATAAGCTTTGTGCTTTAAGAAGATGTTTCACAGAACATCAGTCTTGCTTGACCAAGGGTGGGTGTTTGGGAGTTTAACGTCGTTTTCCACTACGTAAGGGCGATATCAACGACGAGGCTACGAGAAACAGACCAGAGCAAATATTTGGCCGCAGCCGGGACTCGAACTCACGACCCGAACGTTGTGTTGCTTGATTTTTTTTTTATGTTTGTTTGTTTTGTGTTGTTTTGATTTTTCTTTGTGAAAGTTCCCTCCTCTTCGTCCCACATCACAACCAAACAGAGTGCATGTTAGAATCAAGCTGTAGATATCACAGCTGAACAGCTCCAACACAAAGTGGCACGGCATGGCAGACACAGAGACAACCCCGTAAGCAAACCACGTTATTAACGGGAAGCGGAACACCTGACTAAAAAAACCAAACAACCCCCCCCCCCCAAAAAAAAAAAAAAAAAAAACAACAAACACCTTTCTGGATAAAAATGAAAATTGAATCGAACAACCGAACGTGAAGAACCGAATAGTGCAAGATGGTAGGACATGACAGAACCAGAGATAATGCCACGTGGCAACACACGGGAGACAGAAATCGTCATGCAAAACAAACTTACCAACTAAAATAATACGGACTCTAAAGAGCGCAATGGATGAGATATTATATTGTTGTGGTTACTGTTGTTGTTGTTGTTGTTGGTGGTGGTGGTGGTGGTGTTTGTTGATGATGTTGCTTTTGTTGGAGACAGCAGGAACGTCCGTAACTTCCTACCCCCTTGAAGATAACAAGGATGATCCAGGTGGTCGGAATCCTCCCCCCAGTCCGGGGAACCCAAACCCACGGAAAGGACTTGGAAACCCACCACCAAACGGACTCCTGCCACCGAAAGGACTGCTCCCGAATGGACTGCCTCCGAACACCCCAGACCGACCGCCAAACCCGGATGACCCTGCGGAACGACCCAGCAGCGAGGAGGACATGAGCCCGAGCAGCTGGTTCAGGTTTTGGGGAGATCCAGACCTGGAGCCTCCGAATCCATTGGACGCTCCGGGAAAACCGAAGGGACTTCCTCCGGCGGATCTCGCAAAAGGATTCAAGCCGGAGCTGGGGCCTCCCAACTGGTTGGGACGTCCGCTGGAGCCGAAAGGATTGAAACCGCCAACGGGCGCGAAAGGATTCTGACTGTTGCCGAAAGGATTCTGTCTGTTGCCGAAAGGATTCTGACTGTTGCCGAAAGGATTCTGACTGTTGCCGAAAGGATTCTGACTGTTGCCGAAAGGGTTCAGACCGGATGATGCCGCGAAGGGGTTGGAAGCTGAGCTGAAGGGATTAAGAGAGTTGGCGCTGCTGAACGGGTTAGCGCCAACGGGCGAGCCTGGAAAGCCAAGAGGATTGGTGTTTCCGAACGGAGATCCAGCACCGGGCACGCCAAACGGAGATCCAGCACCGGGCACGCCAAACGGAGATCCAGCACCGGGCACGCCAAACGGAGATCCAGCGCCGGGTACTCCAAACGGAGAACTCGCGTTCCCCCCAAGGAAGGGCCTGCTGACTGGTCCTGTAAAAGGGCTGGCAGCTGCGGCACTGAATGGGCTGAGCGGGGCTGAGTTACCAAAACTATTTCCTGCTGCATTAAAGGGGCTTGCTCCCACTCCGCCAGCTGGAAAAGGATTATTTCCAGCGGGTGTTCCGAAAGGACTACCAGAGGGTCCCCCAAAAGGACTACCAGAGGGTCCCCCAAAAGGACTACCAGAGGGTCCCCCAAAAGGACTTCCAGCTCTGAGTGGGTTACCACCTGCTCCACCTCCCGCACCGAATGGAACTGATCCAACAGCGTTAACACCTGCTCCACTGAAGGGACTGGCCCCTACCCCGGAACTACCGTTAACAGCTGGGAACCCAAACGGGATGCTTCCTTGGGGTGAACCAAATGGGTTCGCGCCATTACCACTCGCGGCTTGAGCCTGGGCCAGAAGCTGCTGCTGCGCAAACTGGTTAGGACCAGCCGACTGGAGGCCAAAAGGACTTGACTGTACTCCACCAGCAGCACCACCGTTAGGAAGGAAGGGACTGCTGGCGCCCCCACCGAAAGCACCAGGAGGGACAGAACCCCCGAATGCAGCGTTGGGGACTGCGCCGCCAAATCCATTGGGACTGGCACCCCCGAAAGCACTAGGATTGGCACCTCCAAACGCATTGTTTGGTATACCACCACCACCGAAAGGACTAGAACCAGCTGCAGGGTTTCCGAAAGCGTTGATGCCTTGGGCAGCACCTCCAGCTCCACCGAAACCAGCAGGTGACTGAGCTCCGAAAGGAAGACCACCGGCAGGGAATGCGTTCTGTGGAGCGCCACCAGACGGGGAGCCCCGGAAGACGGCGGTGTTGGCCGGCTGGCGAGCGGGGACGTTGATGACGACCGGAGTCACCTGAGATCGGCTGGACGATGTTGACTCCATGGCCAGGACTCTCGGTTCTTTAGAGCGTGATGGATCACCCAGAAAACTTGGACCTAGGTCAGCCTCTAGGCTATTCTCTGACTGTCCTTGCCAAACATCTGAGGAAGTTTTTTGTCCTAGTCCGAGAGTGTTCAACGCGTCTGTGTTGATGTCGGGCAGAGCTTCGTCACTCGAGGCAGTACCGGTAACACCCTTACCGTTGACTGATGGATCGCCTAGAAAACTGGGGCCTAGGTCAACATCTACGCTGTTCCATGGCTGCTCTTGTGAACCATCTGATTTCTGTCCTAGTCCGAGATCGTTGACCACGTTTGTGTTGATGACGGGCAGAGCTGTAAGACCTGAGGCAGAATCACCGTTATCACTGACTGGAGGACTGGAAACAGGCGTAACTTCTCCATTACCTGCAGGCACCTTGCTACCAGTGTTGATGTCACCAATAGAGTTGACGTTAGCGT
>JACVVK020000029.1:1470000-1655000 GCA_018292915.2 Batillaria attramentaria | reverse complement strand
TTATAGTCAAATAATTGTTGAAGAAACTCTAGTGAAAGAGGATGTAAGGGAAATCACTCGTGTCAGTGACGCAGTTGCTTCCCCAAGCCCCTGTAGTGCAACTGGAGCATAGTTCATTTTAACATGTACATGGACCACTCAATCCTTGTTCCTGAAACATCCTGAAGTCAAGACCAAGCTACTGTATGGGCGACGCCGAATTACAGAAACAAACGCAATCAAAATTCTCGACCGGTATGCTTCTATTCCCGTTCAGGGGGCCCAACGCTACCCTAGAGTTATCGACGGACCCGGAACAGGGTTGGTATGCTACCTGCTTCTATCATCTCCTCTCCACTTGATGGACGTTAATTCCCTGATTAGCTGTAAGGTCCAGTAACTCGTGACCTCTTATCATCGTTTCCTTTCACTCCAGCTTCCGACGTTTGTGCAAACATCGCCGATAGTTGTCGGTCCTGATCCAAGTAAATGCCTGCCTATCCAAAATCAGGGACAATTTTAACAGGGTAGGTCTGGCGAAGTGAGAGCTTTGTTTCGCGAAACATGGCGGCTTAATAAGCGAACGATTGTGCTGGTGGGGTTTTCTGGATTGGGAAGTTGTTCAAAACAGGCACTCCTCACGAGAGGTTAATGTTTACAACACAAGTATTCGCGGCACGATCTTTTCAGGAATGTCGTGGCTTCTGCGTCGTGAAAATTGACATATTTAGCTGGGCCATTTGTTGCAAACAATAGATCACACAGACTCGTTGTTTTTATCGGGTCTCCAAATGGATTGTTCTCTTTATCTTCTAGCGACAACAACAACAACAACAACAAAGTTTTCGCGGCAAGTCAAACCACTTAAGTCTCTCTGGATACCGCAAAGCGAAAGCCTGCCAGTTTGTCGGCACACTGCACAGAGTGGGGGGGTGGGTGGGTGTTTCGGGGTTTAACGTCCTTTTCCACCACGCCGGTAAGGGTCGCGGTGATACCAAAGACGGGGCAACGAGGAAAAGGTCAGCATAAATATTTGGCCCCAGCCGGAATTCGAACTCACTACCCGAGCATTAAGAGTACAACGCTCTACCACTCAGCTGTCCCGGCTCCCGGCAGTGTGGACAGATACTAGCGTGCACATATTATTTGTAACTGTCGTTCCGCTTTATTGGGGTGCCCGCATGCATAATTATTAAGTATTTACGTTAAACACACACACACACACAACACACACACACACACACACACACACACACACACACACACACACACACACACACCATTCCAAACGGGAGGGACCGCAGAATTGATTGATTGATTGATTGATTTAGGGCGTAAAGCCGCGCACGCAGCACAGACTATTTCGCGGCTGATCAAGGTCCTTCTTCGCCAGATTAAAATAAAAAGGAAGACAGGAAACATGATATATATATATATATATATATCATCTATCCGGTTTAAATGATAAAACGTTTCCCTTCTTTGTACATCGAACTTATAGAGATCGAGGATAGTCCGTATTACTTGAGGTGTCTAAATTTTATAGAACAATGAGATTTGACTCTTTCAAGAAGCTAAAGATGCTGTCAGGGGGAACATCCCGGAACACAACCTTCAAAGAATCTGCACAGTAATGTTTGACGCAAATCTCGGCAAGAACCACGCCCGCGGAATGGAAAAAATACGCATCCGTCCTATATGCAGAAAAAAACCCCAACTACACAAAACAAGAAGGGTTGGTTGGTTAGCTGGGGTTTATCGTCCACGCCACAACGAGGTGACTGCTGACGGCCCTAGGGGGCAGGTTATGGGGGATGAGGGATAGCTACCCTAACTGCACAGTCCAGCTGAACACTTATTCAATCCAGTCAGACTGCCAGGTCGGCCACATTTTAATATGTATCCTTGACTGTATTGGACAAGTTACACAAACAGATCCAGATCACAGTCGGTGGAAGCGGGGCAACGTGAAAAAGGCCTGTACAAATTTTGGCCCTGTCAGCATTCGAACCCGGGACCTTTCGATCTCGAGTCCAACGCTCAAACCGTTGAGCCACCGACCCCCCCACAAGAAGGGGCGGGACTGCACTAATTACAACGCGCTCCTCCCTTGGGGAGCAGCCCCGACTTTCCCAGCCGGTAATGATACAATACATTATACACATAATGATACCAAAAATGAGCAAACTCACCATAAAGAACGTCGTTCCAGTAGGTATCGACGTGACCATCTTGTCCTGTCGTTTCGTTCCAGACGTTGATGACGAACTTGTCCTTCACGTGAGTATCGGCGTGACAGTACCCCCCACATTTGGTGGCGTTCATGTGGAAGGGCGCCCGATGCAGCGGTTCGCGTCCACAGTAAATCCTCCGGTAGAATTCTGGGCCATTCGCTATGGCTTTACCGTTACTGAACGCAGCCGTCCCAGAGATGACCGCCAGGAAGACGGAAATTGTAGTCAAAATCATTATCACGCCCATTTGTGAAGAACGGGTCACTGAGGTTCACGGTCTGGTCTGATGGTTTGAAAATGCCAAAAGAACTTTTTGCCAAAGGACGTTTAAAATCACGTTAGTGGCTGTAGTGGAGTGAAAGTATATTACAAATCTCTGAAGAAAACATGGTTTCAGCGTCTCAAGACTGCAGAAGAAACTTCAAGAAGATCCATATTTCGTCCAGTGCGACTGAAGGTTATGACGCACAGCCAAACTGTGCCCGTGCTTGCTGACGTGTGGCAGCAGAAAGTGGTGACGAGGAGCGGAGCGGCGGTACTTCCTGCATGACCCGTGTGTACATGACGCACCTCAGGGCAATCATGACTCAAGCAAGCCACACCAGATCGAACTAGGCTCGATTTAAACGTTTACGTCGGCTCATTACATCTCTACAACCCCCCTCCAGCCCTCCCCCTGATGTACTGACGAGGAGGATGGAAGGGAAGGAAGAGATTTATGGTGGTGGTCACGTGGTGTTCTGTGTGTGTGTGTGTGTGTGTGTGTGTGTGTGTAGAGAGAGAGAGAGAGAGAGAGAGAGAGAGAGAGAGAGAGAGAGAGAGAGAGAGAGAGAGAACTTTATTTGAACACGGTGGGAGTTCTGGCTTTGTGGTCAATTTTCAAACTTGCCGTTTAAAAAAAGGGGAAAAAGTAAAATTTTAACGTTCGAATATACTTAAAAGCGGAACATGAAACCTCACACACACACACACACACACACACACACACACACACACACACACACACACACACACACACACACACAGAGAAAGGAGGGCGGAAGGTGGGAGGGGGGGTGGGTGCCTGAGGTGACATTTGACTCGAGGCTTCATGCTAAGTACGGAATGCATGCAGTGCAAAGATTTTGCTAACTCACTGTACAGTACAAAAAGCGCTTCCCGGATGTGTGAACTCAGTTTTGCAATTACTTTCCTTTCCCATTCCCATAAGAAGTTAAAAAGAAGGCGGAAGTGTATGTCGCAAATTGATATATAATTATCAAAACACATTGGATTAATTTGAAAAAAGAACAACACTGCTGCGACATTCAATAAGCTTTAGGTACAAGTCAATATTTTTTTTTTAACATTGTGGAGTATTTTATATACATTGTATAAAAGATTGAAAAAAAACACCAAACTTCATAGCTTATCGCCATAGTTTCTCATGCGGTGGTTCACTAACTCATGGACAGCATCATGAACTGTAATGCAATACAGGCTTACCGTCCTCCTTTGAATTAACTACAGACATGACCAGAAGTTTTGACATTTCTTACAGCATCTGCCTCTGTTGTCAATTTACTGTTTGACAGTGACATGAACACAATGCTCCATGAATCCTTTGCTGAAAAATTAATGAACGTTTGCTTTGACATCGATCCCCCCCCCCCCCCCCGGTCACTGAATCATGGTAGTCCACATAAATCTGATCGTAGTCATCAGTGGCACGACCCAAGTAATCTTATGAGGACATGGTCAGTCACCAGCTGCTGTGAAAATCACCACCTGAAGATACTCACCACCGTTGTGGTCTTATGACGTGTCCCAACTAAAAAATAAGCACCACCAACAACAAAACAACAAGGGGGGGGGGGGGGAGGGGAGGATTTCACACTTGGCTGTTGAGACTCACTGCTTCACCACGTGATCAACTCAGACGTGCGACATTCACCATGGTGACACTCACCGCATCACTCCCTCAACACATTCACCATCCAGTGACACCAAACACGATCCTTATGCCATCACTGAACCGGGGGCACTTTTTTTTTTTTTTTTTAAATTAACTGACGATTCTGAAATAGCAGACGTCTAAACGTCACCTGTAGCACAGTTTGACGGATGATGGATGTACGTCACACTTCGGACATCCTCCACTGACACTGACATCCAGGTGAGACTGGGCCCGTGGGAGGGAGAATCGGGGTGGGGGCTCGGGGGGGAGTGGGGAGGCTGATAAGGGGAAAAGGGCTGCGATAACGCTGTTGATAGAACGCTGACAGGGGTGAATTAGCAGTATTAGAAGTACTACTACATGTAACGGCGCAGGCTAGGCCAGCGGGCATATTTGAATATATACCTAATAAAGCAACGGTCATTATTTTATTTTCGATGCGTGGGTGGGTGGTGGTGGGATGAAGGGGGTGGGGGGGGGGTTGGGTTGGGGGTGACTGACGTCGGTTTCTCAGTGATGTAAAGTGACCAATAAAAATGCAAACAGAAACAAATGTGACACCTATGCATTACTGTGACTCTTGGCATCTTTTTAAATTTTTTTTTTTTTTAACATAGTATTACCATACTTTTTCTTCTCTTCTTTCACTAAGCAAACTTTTTTTTTTGGTCAGCTGTCCAGCCGAAGCGGGGGGGGGGGGGGGGGGGGACTCCGGCTTCCTCCCTCTCTGCATTGGTCGGAAATGTTCAGCCCACAAAGTTTCAAAATAAATGGATTTCTAAATTCCGAAACTTAAATATTGAGGTGACCCTTCGCGCCACGTGACTGTAATGTGTTTATATCCAGTGTGTGAGAAAATGTGTGTGATTCACGTGAGCGTGCGTGTTGGGTTCAGCTCGCGGCGCTTTGAGCCACTTCAAGAAAATGGGTAAAGCGCTCACTCAATACACATTAATTATTATTTTTATTAACAGACCCCAACTCATACCATAACTGATGCAACGCTGCAAGCCATAACTGAACTGTCGCCCACACTATGCAAAGTAAGAAAACCAACGAAAGATGCATACAGTTCTTCCGTGACAGCCACTACACAACTCGGAGCACTCATGAATATGCAGAAGATGGAAGGCACTGGGTAACGAAACTCGTGTGTCACCATCCGGCTTGTCCTCACAGCGGCCATACCAGCGATAAGGGGAGCTAATCTGGGTAAGGAAAGACAAACACTGCATTCTCCCGCCCATGCTAATAAGTACACATCTAGTCTTTTCTTGGTCAAGCGACTGTCCTGTGTCACGCAGATATTAGTAAACCTTTGACCAGTCTTTGAAACGACGGTACAGCCAGGTATGCATGCAGTGTAGGGTCTCATCACGGGTGGGTTAACCT
This sequence comes from Batillaria attramentaria, assembly GCA_018292915.2. Classification (NCBI taxonomy): domain Eukaryota; kingdom Metazoa; phylum Mollusca; class Gastropoda; family Batillariidae; genus Batillaria; species Batillaria attramentaria. The sequence continues at coordinate 1,649,459 of JACVVK020000029.1, read as the reverse complement.
CGTCACGTAAAGAACGAAGAGAACGGTCCGGTATAGGCGTTGAGGGTCCGTCCAAATAGTGCTAGGCAATGGCCGAATGTTCGAGGGCATGCGAGGTAAAGTTAAGAAGAGCTTAATTATCTACCGCCCCCCCCCCCCAAAAAAAAAAAAAAACCCACAAAAAACAAGCAACAAACAAAACAACAACAAACACCCCCCCCAAAAAAACAACAACAAAAAAAACAACAAAAAAAACAACAACAACAAAAAAACAACAAAAAACCAACAACAACAACAAAACCCACCAACCAACAACAACCCAAAAAACCCAAACAAAAGCAAAACACAAACAAACAACAGCAACAACAAAACCAACCAACCAACCAAACAAAAAACCCAAAACCAAAACAACGAACAAACCAACCTGCCCCCCCCCCAAAAAAAAAACAACAACAAACAACAAACAAAACAAAAACAAAAAAACAAAAACAAACCCCAAAACAAAAAAACAACCCCAAAACAAAACAAAAAACCAACCCCCCAAAAAAAAACAAAAAAAAAAAACAAACCAAAAACAAACAAAAAACAAAAACACAAACCAACCCAAAAACAAACAAACAAACCAAAAAAAAAACAAAAACAACCCCAAAAAACGCGACAACAACAAACAAAAACAAAAACCAGACATTGTGTTTTTAACTTTTTAATAGTTATGTGTACGTGGCTATTGAGGAGCAAAGCCGGTCTCCACTCCTTTCGGGATTCAGTAGTAGGTACTGTGACTGGCAGGTCAACGCAGTTTGCTGTTGCTGGGGCGGAAATGGGGGTGAATTAATGGGTTAGCATGTTTCACCCATCAAAGTCAGTGGGGGACATTCCACTGCTGGGAAAGGGTTAATTATTGAAAGCATAACGAAGCGCACCAGAGGCGCAGACATCGTCTAATGGTCATGTTGAAGTACGGCAAAGGGACAGAACTGTTCCCAACGTAGTGGTTTTCCCGTTGACTCACTGTGTGCATGACAAACACCTGTGCTCCTTGAACCGTAGACTCGTGCAATTCATTCTCCTATTTGTGAAGAAAATCAAATCTCACTTTCTCTTGTGCTGTGTTCTTTATTATCACAATGCTTTGGTACTGCCCTAGCAGCTGCTGCCTATAATGGCTTTCAATTATGCAAACCGGCTGCCACGTTGTAAATGATGAAGGCAATAATTATGTTGCCTAACAAGAGAATGGTTTAACAACAACACCATCAACAACAAACACACTGAAAGACATCGCTAAATTAAAAATGAATTATATGCAGCTAGTAACAATGTTTCTAATCCACAACACTAGATCTAGTAAACTTATCAAAACTGATCACTCACAAACCATCATGAAAAAGCATGTTGCACCTATGCATGTATATATACTGTACAGTGATTGGTGAATTCCTCATACAGGAAAATGTACCAATAATCTCTTCAACTTCCATATTTCTTCTAACAAAGTTCACAATAAGATACATGTAATCAGAACTGCAGTGTAAACCAAGAGAACTTGTTTTTGGTCAAAGGGAAACAACTCCAATTTAACTACTTCCCTTGTTTTTCTGCTGAAAAGCAGAAGATGCCTTACTTCAAGTAGAAAAGTGAGGCGTACAAATGGACAGTGCAGTCGCCCTGTGACAATAACAATAGCGTCAACCTCTGCAAAATACAAAATTATCAGATGGAGAGTTCATGCACGTGTTAAACATTGCTTAATACATACTGCACTGATATATGTCCATGTACAACAAATGTTTGATGGACAAAGAGTACCTGCAAATCAGACAACTGTGCATTACAAAACAAAGAGTATCATTCAACCCTTCCCAGTCACTCTTGTGGCAGGAACGTTAAGCATCAAGATCAAGTGAAATCACTGAAGCAAAACTAAATAACGACCACCGACATACAACCAGCGGAACCACTTGACCCCCACCCCCACCATAAATTTTTTTACGCATGATTCAAAGTCTGTAATTCCTCCCTCAGATCATTTCTCTCCACCTTCTGCAGGGCTGTGAATATGTGCTGTTTAGTGACGTATTCTGCACACTCTCTCGACCACGTCACTAGGCATGAGCGAATCTGGCCAGATACATCCCTGTTCTCTTCTTGAGCGTGTTCGATCACCGCACGTGCTCGACCCTGGCTGGACCACCCAGGTAGAAAAGTGACGAAGTTCTGCCATCCTGTTCCCAGCTCCCTGCTCAGTTTGAAAAAGACGTCACCTGAAAGCAGTGTCAAAAAGCTGGATAAATAAGGATGTGGAGGTAGCGGAGTGAGGGTGGGGGGTGGGGGGTGGGGGGGGGGGAGTCTGGTGGTGGTGGTGGTGGTGGTGGTGGGGGGGGTGTCTTATGAATGTATGTACGTAGACACCACAAATGTCAGCCCATTGTACTTATACATATATATAAAAAGGAAACAAAGAATAAAAAGCCTGTCTTGGAAACATTCATTACCAGTATATTCAGCCCAATACACCTGCATGAAATACATACATGTATACCATGTTTGTAACGCCGTTGATAATGGACAACTGCCGCTTCCAAAGCTCTATGGCTGCTTGCCAAATAGCAGGATGTTTTATTTGGCCATCGTGACTGTATTCGCGACTTTGTGGCTACTATTATCAGACAAATATGAATTTCTTTGAGCCTATATGCTCAATTTCTGAACAGACTGGGGCTCGACAAATCTTCTAAAAACAGCCACTAGTCAATGCCGTCTACCTGTCGCTCAGTCCAAAACCAAATGACATCGTCTGCTCAGGATGTAGTACACTTCTAGAACAACGTGTATGCCAGTCAGTATGATGATGATGATGTCTTGTAACGCGCTGAAAAAACTCCATGCGCAGCATGCTTGTAGCGCGGGGGGGAACGGGGAGGGGAGGGGGGGGGGGGCGAATAAGTTTTAACAGGAGGAGGGGGGGGGGGGGGGGGGGGGGGGGGTGGAGTCCGCATCAGAACTTTGAGAAGAGATAGGTCTTCAGGTGGCTCCTGAAAGACTCGGTGGAGGTGCTGGATTTCAAGTCACCACAGTGGTTTCAGATGCTATGTGTATTGTGACGCAGGTGACTTGATTCTGATGTACAGATTAAGTACATTCAAAGGAAAGTTTTCCCCATGCTGTTGTATGCCTGCCAAAATTAATGTACTGAGGCTTTGAGAGGTTAAACTGACTTACGTATTATAAAATCCTTTGGCCAGTCGTTGTTTCCTCCCAAATCAATGTCCATTCCCTCAGTATGTGTAGATATTTCCTGGTCACTGTTGGCGAGGAGAGGAAAAATGAAGTATGCTTTCATATAAGATGAATCTCACACACCCTCCACACACACACACACACACACACACACACACACACACACACACACTACTTATTTTGGGGGCCTGCCTGGATAAGCTTTTACACATTTTTTTTTTTTTTTAACAGTATATATACAGTAATGTTACAATCAAGTATAATTATATAAAACTTTACTTACTGGCCCCTATAGTGTAGTGGTTAGCACTTCGGACCATGGACCGGGAAACCTGGGTTCAAATCCCAGCCATGCAAGTGGGATTTTTCCTACCTAAGTTGGCTCCTACCCAAAGCAGGTGTATGGGGAGGCTTTTGCCACACAGCCGAGACTCACCCATGTCACGGGTGCAAATGAGCATGCTTCCTCTGTTATACACATCTCAAGATGTGGATGATTACACAGCCAGCATCACAGGTGCTGTAGTCCCGGGAACGCCAGGAAGCACATGGCCCAGTTACACAGTCTCAAACCACATGGACCTTCAACCGCCATCGGCATCATCATGCACAATAAAAATTGCCTCATCTTTTCAGCTCTCTGTGGGTTCCACGCATGACCTGGGAGGACTACCACTGGAGCTGGCGCAGAGTTGGTGCAGCAAAAAAAAAAAAAAAGAAAAAAGTATATATGTGTAGCTACTGTATTGTGTTAAAATTTGAAATGAGAAATTACAAAGATAGTAGGAAGACTTTGCTCTACCTGTTAGCTTCAGAAAGTCAAATGATGACAGTATTCACAATTGTCATATGTCTGTCACTCATACCACCAAACATACACACACCACATACATTTAAACTATAGTGCTACATAGTACTGTATTTATACTCACCATGTATACACATGTACAAAAAGAATACTAACTCAAATAGGTAAGGCATACCTCAGCCTATTTATTTCAGGTGCACACTCTCACCTGTCTGATGTGTCCCGACCACTGATTTAAAAAAATACAACCAAACTTGTTTTGGACAATACTGACAGTGACATGGTAGTCTGCATGATGACCTGTCCTCCAGGCACTGCCAAACAGTGCTGAATTACTTACGTCAGCCATTTTTTAGACTGCTCGAACTGTATGTCGGAAGTTATTTACAACTTACATGTAATCAATCCAAAAGACTGATGAGGCTTACGAATGTTTAACTTTTGGACGCCAAAATACAGGAACGGTTAAGGTGAAATGTGTGTGTGTGTGTGTGTGTGTGTGAGAGAGAGAGAGAGAGCAATGGTCAAGTTACATCAGACACAGTTCCGTACATCGGGCTCACTTTTATGATAAACTCACCTGTTTTAAACTGGTCAAAACAGGAATCAACGTCTGTAACGTAGATAAAACACAAGACAGCTTCTTTTCTGCAGCGTAGCAGCAAAACAAGCGAATAGGAAACGGAAGGCAAGACCGACCGGAAGAGATAAAAATAATTCGGTACTTTCCAACAATATGCAAACTAGAGGGTCTTCCCCGATCACTCATGGGTTAGCCATAACTGGGGGCTCTCTTGCGACCCCGGTGTCAGTACCGCACGTTTTCCCCAAACCTTTAATTCTCGTCCACATTCGCGTCTTCCGTCACTGTCTACAAGCAAAACAGATTAGAACAATGCCAGGTTAACACTAAATGATAGAGAAGGCAGCGACCCGGCAATACTCGGCAGAGGCCGGGGTGCAAAATGGCACGACTCAAGATGTTGCTGCCTGCTTCTTTGCTTTCTCCTCTACTCAGTGGTACCCAGTGCTTCACGTACTAGACAATGTTAGCGTTACTAACTTGTAAAAGTGTTTCGGTTTTCGTGTAGTTTTAGCCCTTTCTGCACTGGCGCTACCATCAGCCTGAATCCTGTGGTGACATTGCACCGTGGACTAAATGAGTTTATATTTAGGAGGTGTTGCTGAGATGTTGTACTTTACTTTGACATCACCTTCAGCGGGTTGCCAAGGAAATCTGACAGTAGACGTACTTGTAATGGAGGTAAAATGTAAACAAACTGTTACAACTGGTCGTACTTGGAAAGGATGAGTTTTAAGGGTACACAATGAAACACACACACACACACACACACACACACACACACACACAAACAGAAGTCTGATTCAAGCTTTTCTTTTTCATTTAAAAAAAATAAGACAAGCCTTATTTGTTATATGCATAAATTAATATGTAATAAATACACAATCTCATACAGTCACTGGTCGTTTTTTTTATATGAAATATCTTTACTCTTGTATATTATGTTTTTCTTTGCCAATACCAACAGCTGAAAATGAAATTATCAATTTCGAAGAAGCAGAAACAGTTTTATAGGTGCATTTAGAATACTGTTGATAGTCACTTTTCATTCATGATTGTTTGTGTTTTGTTAAAATTTGTGCTTGACAACTGGGTATTACCAATGTACAACATCAAAATGTATGAAAACAGTCTCCTGAACATCAACCTTTTTTGTTTGTTTGTTTTGTTTTGTTAACAATATAAACATTTTCTCCTATTCTGATCATTCAAAGATTACAATTTTAGAATTTTCCACCCTTTTCAGCAGCCAACATTCACATACTGTAGGTGCACAATCACAATTTTTAAGATCGCAGATTTGATGCAGTAATATAATCATATGAATGTCGATGTATACAAATTCACACAGCTCATTCGTGTATTTCAGATATCAATGAAAGACAGATCACTCAGCAAACAAGTATCAGGGATTTCACAACCAACTGACTTAAGTACAAGTAACTTCATCACAGTGAGCGTTGACACACAACCGACTGTACACTAAGACTACTTACTACGAAGCCCTGGGATATGCATCATAGGAAAATATTAAACAACCTGCATACTGGATTCAATACTCATGCATTACTGATATTCATTCATGCAGCTGTGACCTTAAAGTTCACCACTATCACTTGAAAGTCAATCGCAACGCTCAAAGAAAGATCTTGTCAAGTCGTGTCTTGTTTTCTTAATTCAGCTGATATTACAAGTATGTAATCCATTGGTGTTGACAGAGTATTAAGAATCTCTCACACTGTAACAATGAACACAGATGTAAAAACAACCACACAGAAAATATTTTGAAAATCAACGCATTTTAAAAGTGTACTTGATGAAAATGTTCATCTATTGATGCCTTGAAGATGCAAATATTTTCAAGTCTGTAAAAATGGCAATCTAAACACTGGCACATGCTCTAAGCAATCATAAGCATTTGCAATAAGCACATTAAAAAAAAAATTATACCTTTTCCAAAACCCTTCATATACTTTAACTATATTCAGAGCTGCACTCGAACACTTTGAAGTGTAAGTAATATATTATTTATTATTATATTATTTATATGCTCCATTTTCAAACTGAGAACATAATTTATATTAAACTGTACATGAACGTATCCATTTCAAGTATGGATGTTTTTCTCTCTACGCTACCTTCTCCTCTGTGCTGCATATGGTACAACTTTCACTAATGAGCAGAACATTTACACATTAATGTATTACATGTAATGCAGTTATATACATGTCGTACTGAGTTCAAATACATGTACTTCATGCAACTGGCTTTCAGATGCTATGTAGAGTAACAATAACAACCACTGGGACAACAATTGCAGTCTCACAACATGAGACATCACAGAGAGAGAAGGTGATGTATCAGGAACCATCTTGTGCCTGTCAAGAAGAGTATCCCAACAAGCACGTTACACAATTTCAAGCAAAAATATCATAATCATGGCACAGTTACACTTCATGTTAATTAAATGATAAAGACATCTGCATGTTTTTTATTTATTTATCGGAAATCGGAAATCCGCCACCCCTGCAAATCGGAATCCCCCCCCCCCCCAAAAAAAAAACAACAACAAAAAACGTACGATTTTCTGCGAAATCGGAAATCGGGGTTTATGTGAAATTTGAAATCGAAAATCCGATCTGAATCAGAACTCTGGCACCCCTGATATGTACTTTCTTTTGCCTCTCAGTATATATGTATGTATATATATCACTCTCAGCAGTTTCCCATCCTGTCCTGTCTTTGATATGACACTGATGTGATGGAATAGTACATTAAATCCCCAAACACCCATCCACCCTGTCAGTGGTAAGCATCCGGTACACTATGACCCTATTTTGATATCACCTTTTGAGAAACAATTTGATTCCTGTATCGTTACAAGACAAACCTACCCTGCTGGGATAAAAAATACTGAATTGGTAGTACATGTACATGCACATTTGTAGCTCTATATACACACCAGTAGCTAGTGAAAGTAGTAACAATCAAACAATAACAGTTTCAAATGACCTGCATGAGAGTGTATGAGCAGAAGCATTTCTTCCCTTTGCAAAAAAAGTTATCACGCATCATGTGTCAAGCATCATGACCAGTTTTTCATTTAGATAAACATAACTTACAATGAATAAATCAACAGTAACAACAAAGTCAAAGTCAAACCCTTGATGAAAAAACAAAAACAACAACAACAACAAAAAAAGGCAAACAAACAAAACATACTTTTTTCTTAAACGAGTAAACACACACACTGCAGAAAACAATTACATGTATACTAATACAGACTTCTCCTCGGCGCACGAATCCGTCTCTACTGAGATGCTCATGGCGCCGCAGGGCTGGAGGACGAAGCAGTGAAAGCCTGCTGCCGCTAAGCGCTACTTTATGGGCAAACCTCCACCCTGCTATTCACTCTGGTATGTGCGACAGTATTTCTGTTTCACCACGCCACCGGCCACAGCCTACTCTTCTTTGAAAGATGAATGTGGGATTTTTAGCGTGCACACTTGATATGAATACATACTTCATTCTACTGCCTGCATCTGCTTTCAAACTCCAAAAGCAAAACATGTCAAAACTGCAGTTTCACAATTGACACATACACACTGATTTTTGTTTGCTTGCTTTTTGTTTGCATGATCAGACAGTATAACCACATCATCATGTTGTCTTTGGCAAGTTACACTTAAATGCTGAGCACTTAAGAGGTGGATAGGTGAACTAAGCAGTTTCTTGTACAACGCATACAGCAGAACAGACGTCAACAGGAAAAATGCATGGAATTACTGGCAAAGCATCAGAACAAGCTGAAGCACACCTTTTCCTGATATGCGCGGCGAGCACAAGACATCTACCCATGACCCATTGTCAGATACTTTACCTTTTGCAATATTCAAGATCCCGGGCGTAACCAGGCCTAACATGAAGCTAACACACCTGTCAGTCTCTCTTAAAAGAAGTAACTCTGTCAAAGGAGAAACATTTTGCTACAAGAATTTGTCACAACTAAACTGGCTGCACCTGTCTAGCTTGCCGTACATTCCACGATACACAAATAAGAAATCAAACAAACCAATCAGCCATACAACATGACATCGGTTGTTTTGGGAAATACTATTTTACGCATGTTCAAAGAGGTATCATAGGTCAGATGTTCTTTGACATACATGATGTCATTTTTTAGTCTGGATTGAAGGAAACGAGTTATAATTAAAATGGCTGCAAGCATAACAGAATGTGTGCTGGACTGACATGTTTAGATTGCAGTGGTCTACAATACGCAACTGAAACATAGTAGACCTCCAAAAATTTCGTGCCACCAAAAGGAAAGGGTTTATTGCGTAATGAGGAAGATTAAAAAGGCATGAGCTACAGAAATCCGATCTCTCTTTGCAAACTGTGGACACCTCGGCTATTTTGTTCCACCTCTATTATGTGAACCTCCCTGACACACAAATGTTAGTGTCTGCATAAAAACACAAACTATGACTTCTACCAGCTATACAGCTTGGATCTGGGGTTGTTGCCAAAAAGAAACTTCTGCGTTTGTCCTTTTTTGCTGGTTTCATTTATCATTAGCTTTACTAGTGAACTTACACTAGTGGGAAATACACATGTGGAATACAATAGCTGTGGTGGATGAAAATGCTTACTTCTGAAGGGACGTCACCCCTAGAAACACCACACATACCGTGGACCTTGCCATCCTCATTATGCTAATTGGCTCGCTAACTTATCACATACAGGGATGTGTACAGTCATAAACGGTAAAGTCCTTTATCACATACCAGTATGTGTTTGGTCATGGAAAATTTAAAGCATGAATTTAAAGCATGACGCCTACTGGCCATTATATTTGAAGACATCTTCAGTGGCTGGCCAAAACAAAAACTTCATGTAAACTGCACACAAAGCAATACATGTGCTGTAGTAGGCAACTACTGCACACACACTAACTAACGGAGTAGGCAACTACTGCACACACACTAACTAACGGAGTAGGCAACTACTGCACACACACTAACTAACGGAGTAGGCAACTACTGCACACACACTAACTAACGGAGTAGGCAACTACTGCACACACACTAACTAACGGAGTAGGCAACTACTGCACACACACTAACTAACGGAGTAGGCAACTACTGCACACACACTAACTAACGGAGTAGGCAACTACTGCACACACACTAACTAACGGAGTAGGCAACTACTGCACACACACTAACTAACGGAGTAGGCAACTACTGCACACACACTAACTAACGGAGTAGGCAACTACTGCACACACACTAACTAACGGAGTAGGCAACTACTGCACACACACTAACTAACGGAGTAGGCAACTACTGCACACACACTAACTAACGGAGTAGGCAACTACTGCACACACACTAACTAACGGAGTAGGCAACTACTGCACACACACTAACTAACGGAGTAGGCAACTACTGCACACACACTAACTAACGGAGTAGGCAACTACTGCACACACACTAACTAACGGAGTAGGCAACTACTGCACACACACTAACTAACGGAGTAGGCAACTACTGCACACACACTAACTAACGGAGTAGGCAACTACTGCACACACACTAACTAACGGAGTAGGCAACTACTGCACACACACTAACTAACGGAAGAATGTTTTTCTTGCTGCAGCTCATTCACAGAAAATCTTGCATAGATTCCCAGGCATGAGTAGTCAGAGTACATGAGACAACGGATGACAATGCAGTTCACAAAATACAGTAGGGACAAAATGGTGAAATTTACTACTTAACTGTACTCCTACCTCCTTAATCATGATAGTGGTAATTCCACAAATTTCTGCATTGTGTGTCCACTACAGCAGGAATTCTTCTGGTACATATATCATTTGTAATCAACAACAGAACAACAAACAAACAAACAAACAAAACCTTTGGTCCTAGATTGATTTCGTATAAAAAAGGAAAACAAAGGTAAAAAACGGAGGAAAAAAAGAAAGAAAAAGAAAAGATAGAAAAAAAGTGAACTTTACGAAGGGAAAGACATATCAGTATGAACATGTTAGCCCTGGTCTTGCTATATTGTCTTGTGCTGAAAAAGCCCTAGAGGTAGCCCAGTCTATACCGGGCACAGCACTACCAGGGCTAAGGAAAACTTAGTGTATGACAAAATCACAAAGCACATCCAACAACCAAAAATGGAATGGAACAATGGGACCTGACCTTTGCATCTGTGGTGCGAGTTGTTATTTGTGTGGACGGTTGTGGTCGGACAACTCGTTTTCGATGCAAGTGAGTAACGTTCTGTGTTGACAAAAATCACTGTTTTCGATGAATGTGAGCAACGTTTAGAGTCAACACAAATATATATGCACAAGGCGGTCTCTGAGCAGCTGAAAACTGAAGACATCACAATACACACTGCTGCCATTATCACAACTCTGTACAGTCACACAGCAGATCACTCGAGCACCGTAAACAAGCACCGGATTTTCATTTCTACTCCAAGATAAAAAGGGATTGTCTGAAACTACTAAGATTTATACTACACGGATAATGTTTAGATCTGGACTTTTGGGGAAGGCTGGATGCTGCAACTGTTAATCCTGAAGCCTAGTCCTACATCCGGTGGAAAAATCATCAATTAAATAACAATATATGGATCAAGAATACAACAATGTTGAAGGACAGTGTTCGTCGAATGCATGACATCTGTGCTGGTGAAACTGTTTGATGTCTTGAGTAATCAGAGGCTGTGATCACAAGCCACACTGACCAACAACAGTGTTCCAAAAATACATGTACATGTACAGTAAAAGGGTCCTTGGGACCCTCTCTCCATATTTTTTAGGGTCCTTTTGTAAATGTGGAGGGTCCATACATAAGATTCTGTCTGGTACGCATAATGGCTAAGCAGAAACGCTGCAAATGTCCGCTGTAAGTTACAGATCGCTTTTTGTTCATCGGGTTTCTGAGAGCGAGTTGGAAAATACGGTGTTTGTCACGGCGAGACCAAAACCTGATGTGCCTCCCCTGTGAAATCTTGTTCTCACATCTGTGTGCCAGTTATAGCGTTTTGTGCATACAAATACACACAATCGTGCGTAATCGGGAACACTGCAACAAGCTTATACCCTGTTGAAATTTTAGTCATGGTGCTGTATGATTTTGTTTTTAAACCTCAAATGACTCCCTATCAGGTACGACGAGATCGTCTGTGAAAAGTACTGTTACTGACACTATGAACTCATCACCTAGAGTTCACTATGACCCAAAATAAAATGTAATATTACTACTTTTGTGTCAAGCCACAGATTGTCTGTCCACTCCATCAGTGTCTTTATATGTAGATCTACAGAGGAATGACGTACGCTTAGTGATGTGTTTCACACCATCTCTTTCACAGTTCAAACACACAGCTGACGCGCCTGGGAAGAGAAAGTTAACAGGCATCCGTCAAACTTGTGTTGTTTCCTCCTGCATTTGTGTTTGTAAGGAACTGGGGTACAGGCAGGAAAACCAAACACGACTGTTTCAACAAAAGCATCGTTTGTTTTAGGCTACATCCACACAGATTTATTTAGTTTGGTTTCATGCTCCTGAATTCGTCAACAAGATTCTTAGCTCCGATCTCTTCCAAGGTTTTCAGAATGTCTTGCCTAGTCACACGATCTGGACAATCCTTTTGCCACTCCTTCAGGCAGTACATAATTCTGTTTGAAGTAGAGTGTTCGTCCATGGTTGCCTGTTCAATCAGAGGTTGTACTCGGCTTTGCTGCTGCTCCCAACCAGGTAGGTGAGCGATAAACACCTTCCACTCATCTCCCAGAAGACGGCTCAGCTCTCGGAAGACATCTCCTGCAATGGAGTGACAAAGCAATGTGCTGTAACATGGCCAGAAATCTGCAGAAGCATGTTGCCAGATTCTGACGGAAAAGTCAGTGCAGCCAAGGACTTTTCCCGTCAAAGGACCTCATGGACTTACTGTGTTAGGCCACTGCACAGCAGAAAGAAATCAGGAGGGTTGTAACTGAGAACCAGAGGGAGTGGCTACTGGTCTGCAGGTTACTTGTTAATTATATGATACTCACAGCAATGTGTTGTGCAGAGTACGGCATCAGCTGGAGAGAAACTCTATAAATTGTACTCTACTCATGCAAACACACACAGCAATGTGTTGTGCAGAGTACGGCATCAGCTGGAGAGAAACTCTATAAATTGTACTCTACTCATGCAAACACACACAGCAATGTGTTGTGCAGAGTACGGCATCAGTTGGAGAGAAACTCTATAAATTGTACTCTACTCATGCAAACACACACAGCAATGTGTTGTGCAGAGTACGGCATCAGTTGGAGAGAAACTCTATAAATTGTACTCTACTCATGCAAACACACACAGCAATGTGTTGTGCAGAGTACGGCATCAGTTGGAGAGAAACTCTATAAATTGTACTCTACTCATGCAAACACACACAGCAATGTGTTGTGCAGAGTACGGCATCAGTTGGAGAGAAACTCTATAAATTGTACTCTACTCATGCAAACACACACAGCAATGTGTTGTGCAGAGTACGGCATCAGTTGGAGAGAAACTCTATAAATTGTACTCTACTCATGCAAACACACACAGCAATGTGTTGTGCAGAGTACGGCATCAGTTGGAGAGAAACTCTATAAATTGTACTCTACTCATGCAAACACACACAGCAATGTGTTGTGCAGAGTACGGCATCAGTTGGAGAGAAACTCTATAAATTGTACTTTACTCATGCAAACAAAATTATAACAAAAAAGGAAAGAAAGTAGAATGCATTGTTTAAAAATGCATGGTGAATTGCCGTGTATTTGCATCTTTTCTTGAAGAAAGAAAAACAACAACAACAACAAAAACCAACCCTATTTCTATCAACTGTCGATAGTGAGATACATGTACCATGTCCATTGTTTTCGTATGTTATTTTACATAATTATTTTCTTGACTAGCCACCGATACAAGTGCCTATAAATCAAAATGTCTTGTCAATTTCCTTTCCCCTGTGGCAGTACATCTGGGACTTCAAGATACATTCTAATACAAAATCTGATTGTTTGATTGAAGTATTTTATGTTCAAACATTTTCAAATACACCTTTAATACACAAATTTATTTTTTTTAAAAATCAAGGAACTATATCTTTTTTTCACCATATTTGACAAATATTGCAGTTTTAATTTTTAGGTGAAATTTTACGCTTTCAGGTTGGGAAAAAAGTGCATACTGCATATTGGCACACAAAAAGGCAGCAAAATTAATAGCAGAAGGTGTCAGAGGGAAAAACATGCTCACGTGAGATGTAATTTTCATTCCATTCTATCAGCTCGTCAGCAGGACTGGACAAGAGGCTGGACATTGTGACTGCACCATTTGCAGTTGATGCATTTGGTGCATCAGGGCTGTGAGATATAAATCTGGCTCTAGTCTCTTGTTCTTCATCACTCTCATCATGTGATGCTGGCGGCGGTTGTGACCCGCGTCTCTGCTTTCTGGAAAGCATGTACAATTACAGCATGAGGCAGGTAATACAAATGTCTGCTGATACACCCTTATACACAACTCACATGTGACCTTGCCACAGGCAACTTTATATGAATATAATGCAACTATCCTAAATCTTGACCAGATTTCATTTATGATTTTGCATCAGGTTTTTTTCACTTTCACTATTCCATGACAAATAATGCTCACAACAGAATGCCAATGTTTCTCAGTTAGTTTAAAGTAGAATAGGCGAGGTGGTGGGGGCAGTGGTGGCGCTGTGCATGTGGGGTGGCTGAGGGGGCATGGGTATGAGTAGAACATAAAGTAACAGATAACTTTATCCAAGCATAAAGTAAAAGAACCTTATGGCTATGCCAGACCATTTAAATCATTATCACTGTGTGTGTGTGTGTGTGTGTGTGTGTGTGTGTGTGTGTGTAATCCTTAGAATTACCTCCTAACAACACAAACGATGACAACAACGAAAATGATGACTGTCAAGATTGCAAGGACAATGCCTGCAATTCCACCTCCACCCAGCCCCTCATCACCAGATGGTTCACCTGGAAACAATTACAGCGACAAACATTGTGTGATACAGCCAACTCCTGTTCCCCGTCACTCCTCACTTCCACAACTGACAAGAAAGTCATTCCCACTAACAGCATCTCTCATATTCTTCCCCTGCAGAAATCACCTTAGAGTGTTTTCTCCCCATACAGTGCTGTAAAATACTTTTTAAATTTCACCTATGCCTTATATTTTACTTTCCCATCACCACAGGTCAAAGCACTTAATATGTCAAAAAAAAGAAAGCCACAGCAAAAGCTACCTGAGTAGCTCCAATCTATTCCTATCATCTGACTGTGACATGCACAATATGGATATGTAACATGTATGCACAGGGCTAGTTCTGCATCATATCAAAAGCATTTTCTTTTTCGGAGGAAACTGATGTATTTACACAAAACCTGAATCAGGAGTGAATGCAGTAAAAAAAACACATTACCACTGAATGACTGATACATGTATTATAAACAAGTGTTACCAGAGATCACTCACTTCGGTGAAAAAAGGCCAGTTAATTGTGCAAGATACAGGATACAATCATGAAACACAGATCAAAGAGAGAGAGAGACTGATGGCGATCCCTCTGAGCACTGACACCTAGAATAACTAAATTACATGTATCATTATCTGTGACCCCCCCCCCCCCCCCCCCCGCCTAATAATCTATAATCATAGGGACAGCCCTGTCCCATCTGGTGTGCTGTCTCACCAGAGTGTGAAGAAGACGTGGTGGTAAAGTTAATCACTGTCACTGAAAGTGAAGTTGTCACGTTTGACACACACTCTGTGTCGGCATCGGCAGCACAAGGCTTCATCTCCACTGTGTCCGGGGAACATGTTGTGCATGCATGGCAGACGGGATGAGCTGGGTCAGACTTGTCCACAAACTCATTATTCCCACACTTCCGGCACTTCGTGTCATGAGTGAAGTTACCTGCAAGTAACGCATGAACCCATTAGGCAAAAAAAAAAAAAAAATGTCGTTTCTGGTAACCCAACCGATCCGACCCTATCCCCCCCCCCCCCCGCCCCCCCCCCAACCCAAATTTTTAAAAAATTTTTCTTTTACAAAAATACAAGCATGATCAGTTTCGGTTTTCATGCACCTGTCGTCAAGGAAGTCATGCGCCATCACGGACCCAAGATTAGAACGAAATATGGTAACATCATTTCTTATTAATACCCTGTTTCTTTGTTCTTGGATGTGTGTGTGTGTGTGTGTGTGTGTGTGTGTGTGGGTGGGTGTGGGTGTGGGGTGAGTGGGTGGGTGAACACAAAAAAAAACCCCTACCAACCTACCCTATTTTTTTTAGCCATGTTACCAAAAACAACAATTTGGGGGGGGGGGGGGGGCCTTACTGATGATGGGAATGTGCAGTTTGAAATGATCGAAATCAGAAAATTCTCTGCGAAGTACATGTATAAATTTGTGAGTGCACTTTTTGAATGTCCGTACATGAGCACATGCTCTGAATGATATTCTTCTTAACATCAAGCAATTTCAACTGCCCTACGCATCATTTCCTTACAAATTAGTGTGCAAAATTTTGAGGGGGTACAAAGTCACTAGTCACCCTATCAGAAAAATAAACTGTTACAGAAAATGTATGCGACTAGAGCAGCAGAGGTAAGAGTCTGAACGCTCGTGGTATAAACAGTTCGGTAGCTATAAAAAACAATCGCACCATCTCGGGCTTAGTCTTTCGCCGTAAACCACTCAAACAAATCATCCATGTAAACTCTATAGACTTACCACTATACACTTCCCCCTCTCCTGTATCACACTGACTGTGTGACTTGCACTTCCAATGTGGATCAACAGGATCCACAGGATATTTATGGAAACCATCATGACAGATGCACAGCCGGTTGGTGGATGCTGTACAGTTCTGTGCAGCGTACCCATTTTTTGGACATTCAGGTCTGCATTGAGTACAATGAGTTCTCTGATTTGGCTCCTCACTGTAGTGATGTTCAGGGCATGCAATGCATTTTGAGTCTGTCAAATCCGTAGTGCAATGGTCCGAAACATGTGTCCCTGGTGGGCAGGGAAAACAGTGGTTTCCACCTGGACTGATGTATGTCTGGTGGACAGAGGTAAGACATCAGTTACTATTGTATCTCAGAAAAATAAATTTACATCATGTACTAAGGATAATATATGTGGCCTTATCAGATGTATGAGCCCTGTGTGAAACGCCCAGGACTGTTATGTTTTTGTTCTTAACTCTCTCATTACTAATTAATGCAGTGAACAGCTAAAAAGTCAGGTACATGTACTGATGTAGTCTATGAACCAGGGGAAAAACATCCAGTAACCTTTGTTTTAGTCTTTGCTTATTCTCGTATTTCAAACTTGTGTTTTGAGACTTCAAGTATTTCTCAAGGAGAGTTAGAACAGCATTTTGAGAAAGAAAACAATAAACATATTGTCCAAATTTGGGTATATATATGTGTAACAATGGCTACATACAGATGCATACAACCAAGGGTGGTCTAGCTGACTTAAGAGTTTTGCTAATTATCTCTGTTTTTATGAAATTGAATCAACATTTTTGTAGAAACACACAACAAGTGGTCAGGGATTTTTCAGCATTTCTCTACGTTAGCAAACGTGGGTGCCTGGCACCTAATACGTACAAATTAAAAGTTTCAGGGTCACAGGGCTGAGATTTAGCAAGCCCGACTGAGGAGCCAGTCGGGCTCCCAACCAGGGAAGTTGAGGGAGCCCGACAATTTTTCAAGGAGCCCGACTCTTTGATGAGAAATTTTGCTGTATCTGCCCTAGTTTTAGACCACTCTGCGCGATGGTGAAATGAGAGCTCTGGACGCTGAGGCGATCAGCGGGTTCAGCGACGGCGTACGTGTGTATTGCCGCGTATTACCAGTCCAATGCAGGTGTGTCAGTAAGCGGAATCTACCGATCGGGCCGGGAAATATTAAGGCGCCAGCCGGGCGATTGAAACTGTGATACGAGGGAGCCCAAGGTGATTTTTAGGCGCCTCGGGCGCCCGCTAAAGCTCAGCCCTGGGGTCTGCACTACAGTAAAGGTTAACCCTTTTTCACTTCCAAGAAAACAGACAGTCACTGTTTTTGGTGTGAGACAGTTTTGTCTTTTGAGGATCCTTCAGGCTTAACTGACAGAAGAGGTGAAACTTTCTGCAAATGCTAGTGCTCTTGTCAACAGATCTGAAACTGATATTGGACATGTGCCACTATTCCTGGCATGATATATGTTATCCACTTGCTCCCACACTGCCACCGTCACTACAACCACGCCCACCCACACCATGGCACACACACGATGACAAGCACAGGCATCAGATGCTTTACACATATATTTCACTTACAGGCTGTGAAGTCATGGGTAGTGTGAAAGCTGCCGGTAAGGCACTGGCAAGAAGTAGTGCGAAGATCATCATGAATCTAGCTATCTGAATATCTCAAGTGGAACGTGAAGAAAATACCCACTGCTGGTAAAGTATTTCACAATCGTGCACGCCCAGACCTGGAAACAAAACAAAACAAATGATGTGTGGAAAGCAAGAAAAAGAGAACTGTAGGAGTCTCTCACATGCAGCTATCCGCAGCACCCTGAACCAGGCTGAATCCTTCACTTCCTACTTTCGGCAGTGACTGAGTAGACAATATTTTGTGTATCTCGGTTCACAAAGGTATCAGACTTATACTGCTTGTTTGACGCGAAACACTTAAGCTTTCTAGAGGATGCAAATGCCTACTAAGACTATATTGCGTGTAGCCAGCTTCAAAACTGTTCCAATCTGATTGTTTTTGCAGGCAAGTGGAAGCATTGTAGGCGAAAGCACCATGGCTGTTCTCTCTCTCTCTCACGCACACACACACACACACACAAACTTACGTTCACACAGAATGATCCTCCCCTCCCACCAACACACACTCACACACAACAACAACTAAATACCATATCCAAGAGTTACTGGAGTGAACTATTCAACCAGAGACATAGATAGAATGAGGGCCCGGTTCAGGGTGCTGCGGATTGCTGCATGTGAATCGCGAGACTCTCTGTCTCTCACAGAGCGACACAGATTTTGACACGATCAGCCGGACCTCGCGGCCAGTGTCTTTAACTCTACCGGAAAGACAAACAAACAAAACAAAAACATATCCAAATGCCGAGTACACATCGTTGACGACTTACTACTCCCGTTTGGCCCATCAACCCGAGGCGGAAACGCAGTGGTTCGCAAGGGACATCGTCCCGCTGATTTCCGCCACAGGGGCACAGATCTCCGATTCCAAGGTCTTTGGGCACAGTAAACAAATTCAGCGCTCCTTACTGCTTTCAATACTGAGGGCCAATTTGATCATGACTGTCAAATTAAGAGGGTCATTTTGTAAAATCAGTGAAGTACAGCCTGAAAATCTCTGCGTCAGATTTTTTTTGTAAAATATCATGCGTAAACGACGTATTATATATATATATATGTGCGCAATAAGGATCGAACACTGAAATGTATATATTACGATACTTTACCTGCAATTTCAAGTTAGCACTGGATGGTGGCGTGTTTGGGGGAGGGGAGGGGAGGGGAGGGGAGGGGGGGGGACAAACAAACAATAATGGGGATTCCCAAAGGGGTGTGTCAGAGGCCTCCATGAGGTCATACATTTAAGTAGGTGTGCTACTCAGGATTTTTTCCTGGCAAATTGCATCATCACACAAATTACTTGCTTAATGCAGTAAAGCATCAACCACCGATGGCATGCTGTTGGTATTACCTTGTAATGATTTGTACAGTTACCTGACCGGCAGTGGTGTGGAACAGCGCTGGATCACTTGTATTATTTTGTTCTGCAAATTCTTGCCAAGGCCAGGGTTTTATGCAAGATACTTAATGGGGAACTTAAGATTATTACCTGACAATCATAGCGTATAGCGAAGTATATAGCCTGTCTACATGACTTGAACTGTTTGGACAGGTATGCAGATGACATCAGAGATAAGGGCTGATGTAATCGTCCTTTTTTGTTCACATTAGTTCTATATTGGTACTCATGAGTGACTGACAGTTGTATGCTTCAGGGCTTGTGTTAACGCACAAACTGTGCGTATTGACGCACAGAAATCACGAAATGATGCAGAAAAAAAATCACTGGAGGTTTTACTGACGCACAGATTTTAAAATTTTGGAGCAGGAGTGCGCCGCGTGATAATCAAATTTGATAGCATGACGCACAGCTTTCACAGTTTTAGTTTCAATCTTCGGCAATCGATTGTCAGAGCAGTCGCCACAGACGCTCTGAAATGTACGGCGTTTATGTCTGTTAGAGTAGGCTGACCCTCAGATTTTTCTGCTGGAAGTCATGCTGACCCGCAGAAAAAATATCTACCACAAGCCCTGTGCTTATTTCAGTCAGTTACACATAAATGTCTATGTGTCATTCATTGTGTTAGTTATGGTAGACCTATTTTTACAATTAAGATTTGCGCAACTTTCTTGTTGACTTCTGAAAAATTACAGATCTATTCTCAGTGATGCTGTACGTGACCACTGACCTATAGTCAGGTTACATGAGGGAATACTGATGTCGCTGATGGCAAATAACACATCAATCTTCAAGCCATGTCAATCCACAGTTTAAAAAGCGCTAAACATGCACTTTTATATGTATAGTTGGTCCTGTACTATTTATTTTTAACAAAATACAGATGGTATCACAATAAAGCCCCCCCCCCCCCCCAAACCTCCCCGTCCCAACAAAACACAACAATGACACCACCACCACACACAGCCATCAACACCACACCCATAAAGAGGCGTATATTTCTTCTTTTTTTTGTTGTTTGTTTGTTTGTATTTTGTGGGGGGTGGGCATATAACAAATCCGGCAAACAGGGTCCGTGAGCGCCCCGCGACCGGTCATGCGCGACCCGCGCAAGGTCAAAGGCGGCGGGCGACAGGTTGAAATTGGTCATGGGCGACGGGCGGTGATCGGCGACTGACTATAACCCACCCGGTAGGTGGCCGCGACCGGTCACGGACGGCGGGCGACTGGCTATACGCGACCCGCGCAAGGTCATGAGCGGCGCGCGGCGTTCCAAATTTGGTCATGAGCGAAGGTTCAGTGTACTAGGTTTTCAGAGAAGCGTGTATGGTAAGAGTGTAATTTCTTTACTAAAGAATAAGGGGGCTTTCTTTGCTTCTCTCGGATTCTTCAGGAATCTTAGAATGTTCTTCTAGAATGTTTTTATTATTATTTTTAGACATCTCTCTCCCTCTCTCTCTGCGTCTTGTATTCCTATTTGCTAGTCTGGTGTACTAAGCGCCCATTCGTCATGCGAGCCAAAACCAAAATGTATTCCCATTGGCGGTATGCAAATATGTTTTGTCTGAGTGTGTATTGGCTGTGGCACGAACCAAGTGTCCAGTCGCCACGCGAGCCAAGCCGGGTGTATGTCATTGGTTCATCTCCATTGGTTGTATGCAAATGAGTTCATGTATTATCACATCGCGTACCTTCTCACTGCCGCTGGTAAGTTGCTGCCTATTGCCACATGTCAATCAACCTAGTCTGAGGTCTACTCTCTCTCTCTCTCTCTCTCTCTGCGTCCTGTATGTCTGTTTGCTAGTCTGGTGAACAAATCCGAAAATGTATTCCCACTGGCGGTATGCAAATGAGTTTTGTCTGAGTGTGCCATTGGCTGTAGCACGAATATATTGTCCAGTCACCACGCGAGCCAAGCCGGGCTGTATGTCACTGGGTTATCTCCAGTGGTTGTATGCAAATGAGTATTATCGCATCGCGTACATGCTCAGTTCCGCTGGTAAGTTGCTGCCCATTGCCGCATATCAATTAACCTAGTCTGAGGCCCACTGTATGACAACTGAACATGTCAATGAGCCAGTTGCAATGTTATGTCCTTGTCTATTATATCTGGCGTCTCCACACGCTAGCCTAACCGATCAACGCTGCCAACTGACTGGCCACCTATTGTTTGTGTCAACACTCCAGCCTCGGGCAGCATTAACAATGGAGGTTACACGCTGTGCACGTTGTGAGGACACAAGCCATCTACCGTTTGAAGCACAGAAACAGCAGATGGCGCGTTGACATACATGTATTTTTTTCTTTGCCTAAATCTAAATATCTTGCGATTTAATTGTAGTTTTCTCATTGCCCCGTCTTTGATATCACCCATACGTTAAACTCGCACCTCCCCCCCCCCCCCCAGACACACCCTTTTAATTGTACGGGTCGCCTATGGTCAGTAGCTTATGACCAATTTTTATCAGTCGCCAGCCGCTAATGACCAACCGTGAGTCGCCTATGACCAGCCGCCGGTAGTTCATGGCCAGTTACCCATGACCAGTCGCTCATGACCAGTCGCTCACAAAACTCACACGTCGCTCATGACCAATTTTGTCCTGTCGCCTGTCGCTAATGACCAACCGTGGGTCGCCTATGACCAGCCGCCGGTAGTTCATGGCCAGTCGCCCATGACCAGTCGCTCATGACCATTCGCTCACAACACTCACACGTCCCCATGACCAATTTCGACCTGTCGCCACCCTTTGACCTTGCGCGGGTCGCGCATGACCGGTCGTGGGCGCTCACGGACCCTGTTTTGCCGGATTTGTTACCTCGGGTGGGGGGGGGGGGGGGGGGGGGGGGGGGGGGGGGGGGGGCAGGCATATCTGACATTACAAAATGTGACATACATGTATACATACAATATACATACATAAATCATAAATAGGGACATACATACTAACACAGTTATTGAAGTACACACCTATATCTAAGAGATGTATGAGTCATTATTTTTAATGTAGCATTCTGCAGGTGATTCACAACTGTTTAGTTCACAATCGAACCAGTCAGAACAGCCACACAAACAAAGCATGTTATGCCTAATCTCACTCACACTACACCATATATTTCATGCTGGTGGAACTGGGAAAGACTGATGGGCGAGGGTTGGGGATGGGGTCACAATACAGGTAGCTCAGATGGCTGAGCATACACCTTGTGTTAACACATGTATAAAGCATATCAAAAGTCAACCTGCTGGGGAAGCCAATAACTGTAGGATTCAATGAAACTTTAATTATCAACGACTGAGGTGTTGACACAAAGACATTGCCATTTTGCACTTCCACCGTTGCTAACTACATGTACAATATATTAATGCACTGCTATATAATGAAAAAGAAAACAAAACAAGCTAAAATACATATTTTTTTTGTTTATAATAGTCTTTCTTTGGTAGCAGACAACACCACAGTGTGCAATCAACTTGCAAGTACAAGTACTGAAGTAGTGAGAACGTTCCAACCAGGAACAGGCAAATTGAGTAGTGGGGGGGGGGGGGGGGTAGCAATTAGCAGAATTGGATGTTTGCATTTGGCTCTGTTGGAAAAAAGAATTTGTGTGGAAACAACAAAAAGATGAAAAGCCTACCAATAAAATGCTAAAGAGCACAACTACCACAGAAAACTAAGTAATTATGCATGAAACACACACACACACGCCAATGACAACAACAATATGCATCAATCAGGAAATAATTGCAGATTATCGTAGCACAACAGGATATCAGGAGTACATGTACCACAATTACAAATTGCCTTACAAATTCATTTATGAACAGGTATCCACAGGTACATTCAGGGCTCCCTAAAAGCTACAGACCTAAAGGGTCCACTGACCCCCAGTTCAAAATTTTAGGGGGTCTTTGTACCTCCACTTTCAATTCTTAAAGGGTCAGAATCATTTCTCAAGTTTTTAGTGCATGGAATTATAAATTCTGTAAATACTGCTGAACAGGTGTGTGTGTGTGTGTGCAAAACTGAATTTTATCAACTTCAAATCGTATGATTAAATGAAGTGGGTACAATTCAGTTTTGAAAGTTGGAAACTCTTTTTGCTGCTCTGTGCCGACTCTGATGCGACGTCTGAATCGTAGCTATGCGACGCCGAAGTGCACCCCGCTGCCGGGCGAGGCCGGCTCGAGCCCCTCCACAACTTTTCCACTGACGAAAAAGTCCATAGTCTTTTGAACTTTCACTTTTTTCGGTGGCATGATTCGTCACAGAGAAAGCGAATCCGATCGGTAACAAGAGCACTGACTCTAAAATCTTTCGTCCATAGTTTCGAGCGCAGAAGCGGAAAAAGATGGGGCACGTTCACTACGCGCGAGTGGCTGTAGTAGCCGCCGATCTAGTCCGGGTAACCCATGAGTGATCGGGGAAGTCACATCCTGGGTCAGGGATCCAAGCGAAGAAACTTTTTGGTGGCTACATTTTTTTCGTGGTGGCTATGGCACAGGAAAACGTCAGGCTAATATAAGACAACTGACAGCGTACCTAAGCTGTACGATGATGTTTATAGCTGAACTTGATTGAAATGTTCACGGCTTCAACCGGCCGTCTGCGGAAGTTAGAATGGGATCCCTCATGGCGCACAGCGAAAACTGAAGGGAATGAACTCATTGTTATTTCAGAGTTATCTTCCATGTTTTAATTATCTGCCAATTGCCCTCACACCAACCCGCGCGCACTTTCCTGCGACATTTTTCACGAAAGGATACTAACACGGATACTTCCTCAATCAGTCTCAATCCGCGTTGTGATTTCTTCGTCGTGGTTGAAGGTAAGCAGTGTGTTTGAGTGTACTGTATTTGTACGTCCATTTTCCCCCTTTATTTCAAAACAATATGATCTGTCAGTTTAGACAGAGATTGTCGTCTGAGTCCGACAAGGAAGCGTGTGAGCCTACAAGCAAAGTAACGTCGCGTCACTGATATCTTTGTCTTAGCAGCCGACTATTTTAGGACATTGACTAGAGTGGTTTTAGATCTTTAAATGCTAGAACTGAAAAGCCTGCTTCAAGTTTCAAAGAAAGCCTTTACGGATACATGTCTGCAGTTACTAAATTGTACAGACCAGGCAGGAACCAGATCTATCTATTATCTTGAAATGTTCGCACTCGATCACTCATACCAGTAACATACTGCTCCCGGATTGTACTTCACAATGTCGCTGGTGGTGTTTGTATAACTCAGAATTACTGCATTTCTTGTCTATTGCTTCCTCAGCAACCGTGTAGAACACGTCAGCGACTTTGGCAGGCGAGATTCAATTTTCTCAAAACATGACGTTAGCGAAATATTCAGTGGTTTACTGACCTGGGATATTCTGATTATTTTCGCAAAGTCGAAGGACGCGGTCTCGCTCCTCACATCAAACAGCAATATTTATCTACTAGTGGTTTTAAGTTTCTATAAATGTTCGTGTGAAAATCTACTTTAGATTTTCGTATCAACAAGATGGCGGCGCGATCATTACGTAATGGGGATAATCGTGGAATTTTGTTCAATATTCCGGGGAATGGTGCAGAAAGTGAAGATTAGAGTGTGGCAAGATTCGTAGATTTGGACGGCGGTTTTCCTGATTCGTTCGGGCATGTAGAAGAATTGGAAGAAAATGACTCTGATGATGTGAAGGAGGAGGTGATCAATCAACACTAATCAGTCGAGTTCCGGTGGGTGTGGAAGATGTGTACTGTGAAGGGAGTCCAGGAAAGTTGGAGAGGGATGAGTAGAGGCAGTACTGGAGGCAACGGAGTAAAACTGGAGGGAGTGCTACATTAGATTCTGACTCTCACAGCAGTTTTAATAATCACATACACAGACAGTATCCATTCTACGAAGGTGAGCATGGTCCTACTGTGTTTTCCCCCTGCTGACTGTGACATGATAGACACTTGGGATATTCTTTTCCCTGGACTCTGTGTACAGATAGATCTCATGTCAGACTCACCAGCAGCTATTTCAGTAAGCCTGCAGTACAAGTATACCAAAGTGTTTTGTGTGTGTTTGAACAGTCTATGAAGTACATGTATCATGCAAGGATCAGTACAATGAGGACTGAAGAGAAACCATGCACACCATCACAATTTAATTTTTTTTTTTTTTTTTTTTACAGATCTGTGGGGTATGGTGTGTGTGTGTGTGTGTGTGTATGTGTGTGTGTGGTGGTGTGTGTGTGTGTGTGTGTGTGTGTGTGTGTGTTACAACATCACTTTGATCTGCATGTATGCATTTATTTCAGGCCCAGCTCCTGCTCAAAACAACCAGCTCCTGCAAATATGTTTACAAATGTGTCATCATCTGATATCACGTTCAACATGGCGATTATTCAAGTCAACACCAAGTGGTAAGTTTAGTTAGGTCCACTTTTGCTTTTTGTTTTAATGTTAAAGTTAGCAAAAAGCATACCAGACAACCTCTATTGTGTCGAATCCATGTACATGTACTACAAACTAAGAGCAAAGATTACATATTCTTAAACTGGCCTAAATCTGTGTTTAACCGAATATGAATCCCCTCAGAAAGCAATCGCCAGTGATATCCCTGCCTACCAGGGGATTTAAACCTGCTGCAGGATCTACAGACCGGGCATCTTGGACACTAAAATTCCCTCATTAAAATTATCTTTGTTACCATAATGGTGATGGCAAAGCCGGTTGTAATAGGACAAGACCTTTTCCAGTATTGACACTAGTGAAATTCAGTCCCAAAATTCCCTCATCTAATCGGACACTTGACGCTAAATTCAAACTGCCATACCCCCGCCCCCACCTTTTTGAAATAAATTTAGTACTAAACTCTGTTTGAAATGTTTGTAGGTGTGCTGGTTGGTTGTATGTTTGTTTGTACTGCTACATTTTCGTTTTGAAGGTTATAACACTGAAGCAAAGTAGACACAATATAGTGTGAATCTGACTTGGATAGGGCTGAAGGAACAGTGAGAATCTAAAGAATATATTTCAGGTATACATTTTCTGTTATCTGTAGTTTTGCTAGTTGTCCAAGCACTTGTTTCACTGTTGTAACATTTGAAAGAAATGGTATTTAGTTTTGTTTTTGTTTTTACCATGACACATTACTGTATGGTCAGTCCTAAATCTGATCAGTTTCCATGTGCTGTCATGTTTCCAGCCTGAATGGTAAACTTTGTCCCCATTGGCCAAAATGTTTGTGTTGTAACTGATCAACATGTGTCTAGAAATAAATGTACAAAAGGAAACGTTTGATAATGTGTGACCTTCCAAGTGATGTCCTAATCACAAGGCTGATAAATTTCAACATACACTACCTGAACATTAAGTGCTTTCGATGTTTCTCATTCAGTGTGTGTGTGTGTTTGTGTGTGTGTGTGTGTGTGTGTGTGTGTGTGGTGTGTGTGTGTGTGTGGTGTGTGTGAAAATTAAACAGTACAAGTAATACTAAAATATAAATAAATTCGGTTGGTGTGCCCATGTATGCATTTTTGTTTGCAGTACAACAAACCTAGTTGTATATGAATTAAAATATATAATGTGTACTATCTTCCAAACATAAAAAAAAGTCTTAAATGAAATCGGACAACCTTCGCCCGTCAGGAATCTGATGTCTGACCATTCGCTGTGTCTGGTCTGACCAACTCAAAGGACAAACCAAAGCCTAATTTACAAAGATCCTCATCCACTCACCAAGCATGCTTCGACTGTCTTATCAGCAGTCCCAAGGCACAGACATGAATGCTTTTTAGAAACATACAACAACCGAGGGAAAACCAAAGATCATCAATACAATTTTATTGATCATCTTCAGCAAACTGGATCATTTCGCTCCAAAGGAAAAAAACATTTGAAAACAAGTGCCCACATACAAACGTGATGCGCATGGTGCCATTGACGTCAAGAGTCTGACAATGCGAAGTGGCAACATTTTCAGTTTGAACCATGTTGCTGTTTTCCCCGCTCACGCTGCCAAACATGTAATGCTCTTGGTACATTTACAGGGACAAAAAAGATGAGTTCCTGATTTGTATAGGATGGACTTAAATCATCTGTTCAGATTCAACGTTTTCCATTATTAATTACTGTTTTGCGTTTGATTAAATGCATGCTAGTTTACACCGACCTTGTCCCTGGAAAGCAAAACTGCACGTACAATTTAACACACTGGATTATGTGACGGTGATTTTGTAAAGTTTAAAAAGTACAGCAGCTGTGTAATAGTGCCCTGCCGTATTTTACGCTCCGCCCCCTTTTTTCCTTTTATTCTTTCTCCTCACTACCATCCTTCCACGTGAATATGCTTGTCGGCTCACAGTCTAGATCTAGAGAGACATAAGTGACATAAACTGCACTCACACATCAGTGATCACATCAAGTCAGTGGTAATCAGAAATTTTGGTCAGTCATCAAAGAAAAATCTCGTGTGTTTGTGTAGATCTTTCTGCTATGGCGGTTGGGAGGAATCAGCATGCCGGCCTGTCAGATTCGAGGGATCTTGAACTGACTTACTGAAAAGATCTTTTCGCCGGCTGGAGTCAGTGAATTTTTTTATTAAGAAAATCTTGTAGAAAGCAGTACAGGACCTGTGAGATTTTTCAGCCAACTGTTTTTGAGAGACTGACAAATAGATATTACACCAATTCCTGTTATTCTGTCAGCTTTTGTCTGATCTGCCCACCTTTAGAAATCTCCGACTTTTCCCGCGGTTTTCTATTCAAGCACGCATGCGCCGACACCTTGCAAATGGCTGCCAAGCAGACGAACCTCAGCTCGCAGTGTTAGAGTTGGGCATTTTCCACTCAGACAATCATGCACGGTAGCTTGTAAGGCCAAAGTGTATATTTTCATGGAGCGTTATTCAGCGTCACTTGTATCCTATCAGTATTTAAATATTGGTCCAGCCACCACAGAGATATTAATGTGTTAATTTTTTTTTCTACGCTAGGATCCATGACTCTCGATTTCAGGAGAGAGGAGACCATGACTACCGCCGATCTGCAGCAGTAGACAGTTAACGCCTGCGCGCGTTAAAGAGAACCAAAAAACAGAACCGAACTGAACGCGGCCATGGCAAGGGAGAACACTCACTCGATCACAACAAGCCTATAGGCGTACGCACGGTAGTGCAGAGATAGTGCGTCAAGCTAAGCACAGATCGCGTTTATAATGCTTCAACGTACCCCCTCGAATTTTTTTTAGGACGTAAATTTGTACTTCAGTGCGTAAATTACGCACAGACGCACAGTTTAGGGAGCCCTGACATTACTTGTCTTGACAAATCTGTGGAGCTCTATTAGTCATACACATGTATATATATGTAGAACGTAACAGTTCTGAACATGGCAACACTGGAACAAAACATGCCTACACAAAAAAGCAAACAGATTTTTACAAGGCACTGCTGTAATGTCAAGCAATATCAGTTGAAATGTGATGACAACTTCATGAACACGGGGGAGTCTAATATAAGTTACAGACTGTATTTGCTATATATGACAAAGTCATTCCCACAATTAAGACTGCTCGTCTTGTTTGACAATCTGTGAGTAGACTTTGACAAGAGAAGGATTGAAAGTAGTAAAAGCTGTGTTAAAATAAAAGAAGAAAAAAAAAAACGAAAAGATTTCTTGAAAATGCCAAGTTGTTCAATTTTTAAACAAACTGAGCTACTCCATGAAGACATGCACACCATTTTTGACTATTTTACATAAATAGTGAGGTTGAAGATTGTTTGCGCACTTTGGTGAAAAAAGACCATAAAAATTTACTCAATTTTCTTACCAACAAAATAACTGACAATTAGTGTGTCTAATTACTTACTTACTTACTTAGGCCCCTGGCTCCACGTGGAGCATAGGCCATCGACAACCCTTCGCCATCGCACTCTGTTCTGGGCTATTCTTGCCACTCCAGTCCAGTTGGTCCCCTGCTTATATAACTCTGCCTCAGTGTCCCGCCTCCAGCTGTTGCGAGGCCGGCCTCTCTTCCTTTTCCCCTGTGGGTTCCATGTCAGGGCTTGGCGTGTGGTGCTGGATGCTGGCTTCCTGAGGTGTGTCCAATCCAGCCCCACTTCCTCCGCAGGATCTGCTTGGTCGCTGGTTCCTGCCCTGCTCGCTCCCACAGCTCTTCGTTCCGGATCTTCTCTGGCCATCGGATGTTGAAGATGCGCCTCAGACAGGTGTTGAGAAATGTCTGGATCTTCTGCTGCATCGTCTTTGTTGTCCTCCATGTTTCGCATCCGTAGAGCAGAACTGACTTCACGTTGGAGTTGAAGATGCGAAGTTTGGTTCTTATGCTGACAACTTTGGATGCCCAGATGTTCTTCAGCATGACCATTGCTGCTCTTGCCTTGCCGACTCTGGCTGTGACGTCTCGGTCTGGTGCCTCCCTGTCCATCAACCACACTCCCCATGTAGACAAAGGACTCTACCTCCCTGATGGGCTCTCCACCGACTGTGACTGGTGTGTTGGCAGTGGTGTTGATCTTCATCAGCTCGGTTTTCCTCCTGTTGATCTTGAGCCCTGTTCCGGCTGATGTGGCTTCCAGGCATGTAGTCTTGTCCTGCATCTGGCTGTGGCTGTGAGACAGGAGCGCCAGGTCGTCCGCGAAGTCGAGGTCATCCAGCTGCGTCCAGAGTGTCCACTGTATCCCGTTTTTCCTGCCTGTTGTGGTGGTCTTCATGATCCAGTCGATGACCAGGAGGAAGAGGAATGGGGACAACAGGCATCCCTGGCGGACTCCGGTCTTCACCTCGAAGCTTTCTGACAACTAATTACAGCAATTAAATCAGAAAAATAATTTCCAGCCTGGAGATATGTCTGGCTACGTTGTATTTATTATTTTGTCGGTAAGAAACTTGAGATTGAGTAAATTGAGTAAATTTTTATGGACTTTTTTCCCCCAAAGTGCGCAAACAATTATCCTCAATATTGGCTAAAAGCTGAGAATACAGAAATCTATTTGTAACATCACCTGATTTACCAGGCAGAAGGAAAAGATAAGAAAAACCTGCAATAAAAACAAACAACGAAAGAACAGCAAAATTCATTTTTTTTATTGGCTGACTGATAAGAAGTACATCCAATCTTGGCAAGCGTTTTCTCTCTACAGACTGGAACTATGAACAGTCAGGTGGGTCTACCAACTCACTCACTCTAACACACATGCATGTACCAGGTTGTCATCCTTATGAGACATTCATGTTTCTTTTGTTCTCTGGCTCAGATATGGCATGCAATATGTAAAACTGTGTATGTAAAGCCACTCATAAAGTTTTGAATTAATGAGTATATCCACAACTTACACAAGCACTTATATAAAAAGCACTTACACAAGTAACCTTTAAAATGAAAATCACAAACATAATCATGCACAACCCTTTAGTAGATGTTACAAAAATACATTCATTTGGGAAAGGAATGTAAGTATCGGAGGTAATACCTGGTGGTCCACAGAAACATGATCTTGAAGGCACTTAGCTTGCATGTTATGAAATGCAAAGTTTATTCTTCAGATATGTCACCAGAGGCACTAGAAAATGATAGTCAAACGCTAGTGCTTGCACAGCATTTCAGCAGTCTTGATCACTGAAGTAACACACACACACACACACACACACACAGCCTTGCTCCTCAAGTGAAAGAACCATGGGCATTTGTAGAGAATCAATCTCAAAAAGCAAGTTTCCTGTATAAACGTCTCCTGAAACTGTAAAAGAAATTGCGATCTCTGCAAATGGCAAACAATTTCCACAGTGAATTATTTACATGTAATCTGACCTATGGTCCACTGAAAACTTTAAAAATGTTCTGGCATAGCTTTCAGATCATCAGTCCACAGTTGACAAATTCAACAGATCACAACTCCAAGTCATGGAAGCTGAATGCAGAAAACTAAGTACTGTATTCAGTAAATGGCTATAAAATATGTAAAAGCAAAAATCAATTTAACATTTTTAAGTACAATCCTCAAATAATTATACAAATACCACTGACCCCATGGAAAAAACCAAGAAGCAATAAATATAACTAGAACACCAAAAGCCATTAAGGTTTTTGTGTGTCACTGACCAATCAGGTGGCATACAGATGGACCAACAGCCCAAGTTCTCTAACGCGGAAGAGCAGAAAGCATTCACCATGTGGTTGAGAGGCTAGCGGGCAGAAGGGGCAGCACTGTCTTTTTTATCTGACCGTTGTTCCAACCACTGCTTTTTAAAGATATAAGAAGTAGGGGAAACCGGGCTTCTAAACTGAATGTTAGCAGCTGCTGTTTGACATCAGTAATTCTTCATAAAAAATGTATATCTGACATTTAAACTTCTTTGCTGTGCCAGTATAAGTCAGCTAGGATTGGTTTATCATTCCAAGAAGTAATCTAAAATAATTTTGAGGCTCTGTTGTTGCTTCAGATACGTTAAAAATCTTTTGTACTGATCGATACACCATGTGCTGACTGCGCTGTGCCAGCGAACACAGCCCTCATACAGCTTGGCCCACCAGTTGATATAGATAATTTGTCTCAGCTTAGATTTTTATTTAGGCAAATACCTATAGCACAGTGGGTAACCGGGCAGCACCCTGTGTCAGCACACCTCAGACAACAGAGGGCAATTAAACACTGTTTACATAAGTAAGCCCCATGCACCCTGTCATGGGGGTCACAAATGTTACCCTGTATCCATTCAGAATAACTCTAAACTTTCTAAGTAAGGGCTCAGATCATTTCCTCCAGAACCGTTACATAACATGTAACTGAATGATATTGTGAAGAAGATCCTTGTATGTAAAGCAGAGCACCGTTCTTACAAAGCATGTAACTTGTACTGTCGTGTGGAAAAACCAAGTGCTTCTCAAAACCACACTGTTTAGGGTGTACCGCATTGTTTAGGGTGTACCGCATTGTTTAGGGTGTACCACACTGTTTAGGGTGTACCACACTGTTTAGGGTGTACCACACTGTTTAGGGTGTACCACACTGTTTAGGGTGTACCGCACTGTTTAGGGTGTACCACACTGTTTAGGGTGTACCGCACTGTTTAGGGTGTACCACCACTGTTTAGGGTATGTACCGCACTGTTTAGGGTGTACCACACTGTTTAGGGTGTACCGCACTGTTTAGGGTGTACCACACTGTTTAGGGTGTACCGCACTGTTTAGGGTGTACCACACTGTTTAGGGTGTACCGCACTGTTTAGGGTGTACCGCACTGTTTAGGGTGTACCGCACTGTTTAGGGTGTACCGCACTGTTTAGGGTGTACCGCACTGTTTAGGGTGTACCGCACTGTTTAGGGTGTACCGCACTGTTTAGGGGGTACCACACTGTTTAGGGTGTACCGCACTGTTTAAGGTGTACCGCATTGTTAGGGTGTACCGCACTGTTTAGGGTGTACCGCACTGTTTAGGGGGTACCGCACTGTTTAGGGTGTACCGCACTGTTGAGGGTGTGCCGCACTGTTCAGGGGGTACCGCACTGTTGAGGGGGTACCGCACTGTTGAGGGGGTACCGCACTGTTGAGGGGGTACCACACTGTTGAGGGGGTACCACACTGTTTAGGGGGTACCACACTGTTTAGTGTGGTTTTGAGAAGCACTTGGTCCATTTTCCATATGATGAACTTCAATTTGGTGTTCAAAGTCCATCAAGCTCTTGTTGTAAATGGTTTAGCTGACTGTGCTCCAGGGCACTGAAGATACTGGCCTTGTTGAGATGGGTAGGACACTCACGGGCCCAGACACTAAGACATGATCGAATCTGCTCCTCTGTTGTGGTTGCATCTTGCTTGCTTTGCTCTATCACAGCCCTCACTCTTGTAGTTGTCCATTCACCAGGCAGAAACTCAATGAAGATCTCCCAGCCAGTCCCCATCAGTTTCGGAAGATGTAGAAATACAGTTCCTGCATACCCACAATAGTCATCAGAAACAGAATGCAAACTTAATAAACATTAACTGGCAACAAAACCTAATTGTCCAACTTTTTTTTTTTTTTTTTTTTTTGGGGGGGGGGGGGGGTACTTCATACTGTTTAACTCTTTCATGAAAGATTCCTCAGAGAACAGCTTGCTCACGGGACGTCAGTAACACTTTGTTTCTTTGCTGTGGCCACAGACAGACATAACTTTTGAAGTAATATGTAACATCAATTTCTTTTAGATGGAAATGGCCAATGGCTGAAAGTGAAAACCTGAAAACGGACAAAACCTAACACCTACTCTTGATGAAGTTCTCTTCCCAAGTGTCATCATTCTGCAGCAGCGGCTGCACTGCAGCAGTCTGGTCTGTTGAAGTGATTGCTGTGTCAGAGGTCTGGTTGCTGCTGTATATGGCCGCCTGCTGCTGCTGCTTTTCCCTCTCTTTGGCTGCATTCTGGGATCTCCTATTAGACAAACAGTGTCATCCACAAAAGTTTTAACAAAATGGAGCACAGGACAGGCTTGACTATTTACCTTCAGTGCATGCAACCATTGTCATGTTGTACAGAATGTTTTTGAGCTAAATTTGTACAAAAGTTTAGTGATCTTGGCTGATCTTGGCTAAGCAACTAACGTGGGTGGGTGGGTGTTTGGGAGTTTAACGTCCTTTTCCACCACATACGGGTGATATCAAGATGGGGCAACGATGAAAAAGCCAGTAAAAATATTTGGCCCCAACTGGGATACGAACTCACGACCCGAGCATTATAAGTCCAACGCTCTACCATTCGGCCACCCCGGCTCCCGAGCAACTAACGCTGTTTTGTCCCAGATATTGCAAGTGCAAGCATCTGTCACCTTTGCTACTAGATGTACCACACGCATACACATGAAAATATTATACTGGCCACATTCACCCAAAACCATTCTAGTATTGGCACATTTGTTACTTTCAGTCCTCTAATGGTTAGCTCTGATCAGCACAATATCAATTATACAAATGATTTCTCGGACAATCCCACAGAACAATGCAACAGTCAAGCAGAGCTAATCCCTTCACAGCGTGCTACCTGCGGCAGTAGACAGCCAGGACAATCCCGACAAGCATGACTAAAATCCCAAATGTCAGTCCCAAAATCAGTCCTGTGTCATCACCGGAAGAGGAAGAGTTTGCTTCTGGTGTTTTTTCAGCTGCAAAATAAGTATGGCAAGATTCAACAAGAAATTCCTGGCTTAGTTAAGGAAAACGTCATCAGCAGACATCCATCTTACATGTACTAGCAAATAAACTGTAAATTTAATTGTTATTCACATAAACAGATTAAAAACTGAAAGGGAAATACTTAAAGATACCTCCTGCAACATTTTTAAGCTCACATATCGACCCAAGCTTATTATGGTGACAAGAACATAGTCTCATTTAGATGTGAGCAAAATATGAGTTGTTTCCGGGCCATCATTGCTAAGATATGAGCCAAAATGCGAGTGTACCAGCTACTACACTTAAAAGCGGCATGTAGAAGCCATAAAATTTAATGGCCATTGGTATCACGTGACACCTAATTACCCTACAACTGTAAACATGTACATTATGCGGGCTGGCATGGCTTTCTGGTTTACAGGCTTTCTGTAGTCACAGGTCAGCACCAGGCCCACCCGCATGCAGTCAATCTGGCCTACTTACGGCGCTTGCTCGCCTTGTCTTAATCGTTACAGTAGCGTGCCTCAGCAGCAAATTTCTCGCCTAGCAAGCATGTAAAGTCATGGCACAACGAACGCAGAAGCAATACTAACTGACGACATGGTGAAATCCAGTGTTGACAGGCACATCTGGGTCTGAAGGGACGTCACCAGTTTGTGTGGAGCAGACGAATCCTAATGGCCGCCGCTGTACTCAATACATACTAAATTCGGGAGGGAGAGAGAGGTCTTTTATACTTGACAGATCATGAGGAAATTTACCTTGGTTCAATTCAGTTGTACTAGTGCCATTAAACGCTGAAATGCCTGGTGATGGACACTGACGGTCAGCAGACAGTGTGCAGGGTGATACCTCTTCTTGATCGTCGGGGCATCGTTGGCACTTTTTGCACATTGGGTTGTCTGCGTCAGATCTGTCAATGAACTCCACACCTTTGATGCACTTTCTGCAGATGGTGTCATTCCAAAAATTTCCTGTTCAAGAAAATAACATGCAACAAACTTCACATGCAGTGATAGTACATGCACATGCCATCTATATTGAATGGAAAAAAAAACCCCAAAACCCAAAACAGTAAATTAAGTATACTTAAACGAGTGAAAATGTCAATTTAATTTCTTTTTTGTAATACAAAATTTTAATAACATTGCTGCCACTCAAGTTGCCTAAAATAACCCAATAATAATGATAACTGAGTATTGTGTAGGCGCTTTACCCAATTTCTTTAACTGGCTCAAAGCACTGCGAGCTGAACCCAACATACACGCTCATGTGAACCCGACGCATTCTCTCACACACTGGACATGAACATCTAACAATCATGTGATGCGAAGGGTTAGCTCAGCAATTTATGTTTCGGAATTAAGAGTGGCATTTATTTTCAAATTTTGTGCACGTGGGCTGAACATTTCCAAAGCAGAGAGGGAGGAAGCCGGAGTACCCGGAGTGAACCACCGACGATCAGCCTGAATGAACGGTGCCACGTATGAGAAGGAAAAATTGTTTGCCTCGAGTGGGACTCAAACCTGACCTCTCGCATTGGTGACGCAGTCTCTTAACCACTAGACCACCTTTCTTTCCTCTCTAAACTGGCATACAGACAAAATCAAGAGACACTGTGAAGATTGTATACCTTGAGACTCCACACCCTCATCCTCTGCACACTGTGAATGCTTGACACATTCAAAGAAGGGGTCAAATGGATCCAAAGGATGTCTGTGAAATCCTTCATGACACCAGCAAACTCTGTTCGACGAAGTGCTGCAGGTCAGATTTTCGTATCCGTTCTTTGGGCACGACGACTTGCAAAGTTTGCAGTATTTGTGAGGGTTGTGTGTGTCACTGTAGTGGAATTTCTCACATGGCACACAAGTTGAGTCAGCTGCATTTTTGGTGCAATGTTCCAGTACCTTCTGCCCTGGTGGACAAGGGATGCAGTTGATTCTTTCTGGGCTGACATAGGTCTGTACAATAAAGGAAAATGAAGTATAAATGTTTGTATTGGGACTTGACATGACACGAAGCTCGAGGGATTCAGTAATTTCATGATGAGAATAAAAAACACAAAGCTACAGCCATAAGCTGTAGTCTCTTGTTCCATCCACATGAAGCAGCATCGTATGAAAACATATACATTACACACAAATCAACAATGACTAAATTCCCATTTTCCCATGAAAACATCCTTAGTTAAAGCAGTTCTAATCAGTTATCCCTCCAGCCAAACATAAGAGAAGTCATTCAGGCATGATCAGAAACAACTTTTTAGATGTAGGCCATTTAGAATGAACAGTTTTCGTGAAACATGAGATATCAACCAGTATCAGATTTTTGACGTACATGGCATCAATGGGACATGTGCACACTATCATTATGATAACAATATGGATTATTTTTGAAAAACTGATTAATTTTATTTAATCATACAAACCGGATACTGTCTTGCTGCATCACACTGGAGTTTGATGACTAGCAAGCAAACCAAGATGAAAAACCTCATAACGCTGATCAAAGTTTTCTGTGGGGGGAAACCAAAGAAAATCAGTAGGCAATTTTGTGAAAAAAGGAAAAAATACACAAATTTACATCATACATACTGTGAACCGTGAAGCAAAACAACAACTACAGAGGCAGAAACCTACTTGGTTCACTTGTGAAATGGGTCAAGGTCATTCAAAAGCTGAGCATATTTTTGTACAAGTTTATAATTATATATTATCACTGTCTATCAGCATGCCAATCAAGTTAATTAGGTGTGCTGGCCGGTGTTCATAGTTTCTGAGAAAAATGGCATTGTTGTAGTTTTCCATGGACAGCTTGTATGGCCTCAACCTTGAGTCAAGGTCATTCAAACGAGATCTGTCAGTAAAGATTTTATCAAAGTCTATCACTGTGCGAAGTTTCATGGCTCATGGTTTCAAGGTGTTAATTTCTGCAAAAATCCATTGTTAACATGCACATCTTATGACCTTGACCTTTAATCAAGGTCATTCAAAAGGTATGTCATCATAAGTCTTATCCCTGTCCACCACCATGCCACTTGAAGTTCGGTGCCTTTGCTGCTTGTTCAAAGTTTCGCATTGAGAATATGCCAACATTTAATGTTCCAAACAGACAGCTTTAACGACCAAGATCATTCAGTACGGTATGCCTGGAAAGTCTTGCCACTGTCTATCAGTCTGCCAAGTTTGGCGAGTATGCTGTTTGTTGCTTCTGAGCAAATGCCAGACGTTATATCGTCCTTGACCTTGACCAGGGTGCGGCATGGGATTGTATGGGGGATACGATAACGTAAGATCGGGAAAACCCACAACGACGGCATTACTAACATCAGCCAACGCATTGATCATCAAAGTTACAACGCAATAAAACTGACACCGGCCACAGGTTTCATAAACCAGCAAAACATATTTCTAACTACAGAATATTCCAATTTCTAGCGAATCATTTGAATTTCAAGCATGTTCTTTCCGGCTTACGTTTGGGTTGTATAACTGAAACTTTCTAGCCGTGACGGTGATCTCAACGCCGGCCGTGGCGCAAGCCCGAAAATCCACGACATCGGCTTCTAAGACGCGATTATGGGTTCCGTAAAAGCGCTTGAATATCCCTGGATGAACTGCTTTATGCCCATAAATATCTGTCTTACCTGTGCAACGAACACTTTTCTTCCCAGACGAAGCGAGAAACTAAACAAGGTTGGCAGGTGTGCAGCCAAAGACTGGTCAGCCAGGCACAGGCAACTCTTCCTTTTTAAATTGTGTATCCCCGATGGCTTGCTGAACCTGCTTCTGAAGGACGTGGCAGAGTAAGTCGGAAAGGAAGACTGAGGCAGCAGTGCCCGTTAAAATACTAAAAGATATTCAACTCCGGTCTAGCAGACAGAATGCGCAAAAATTAAAAAAAAGGAAAAAAAAAAAGAGAGAGATTTTGAAAGCTGACTCAGTCCGCTTTATTTCAGTCAAAATGTCAGTACACAACTCAGTAAAGAAAACACGAAACCATCATAGAACTTCAAAACGACAAAAAGCTTCTCAAAACTGGTGTGTAAATATGTAGTAAAATTATTCTGATCGACTGTAGAACAAAAAACTGGAAAAAAAGTCAGTACCGAAGTGCCGTAAGACATGTATACAATCAATATAGGGGCTGTCTGTATTAAAAAAAAACAAAACAACTTGTCACACAAAAATGTAACTGACAGTCGTATCGCTTGCGGACAGGCTGGGTCCACTAAAAGTAGTCAGTACTCCTTCAAGTACAAATGATATCGTAGAACTTCCTCAGTAGTAGCTTTTAAAAGAGAGAGGAAAAAAAGGTGTTTAAAGTTCAAAAAGTTTCACTGTTAAAAGTCATACTGACTTGTCCTCTTGTCCATAAAAGTCAGTGTAAAAAAAATCAGCCATCCCGATCAGTTCATGTAGCCGCCCGGGCCCGCCCTGGGATACAATTCAGTTACAGGAATGCGACACTGATCAGTGTTGACGTGCCCAGGCTGATATCAATTTCCTCGTTAATGACTCGACTTGAACCCCGACTGAGTCAAAATTTACTACAGACAGTGGTGCGCTTGGACAACGTAAACGCTTCGACTACAATGCTGACACTGATCAGACAGCGCCGGGCTACAGCACCGCAGCACTCCAAGTTTAAAATCAATCCCAGCACTTTTGACACTGGTCAAGTTCTAGTAAATACAGTAATACAGGAGAGTATCTATAAAGAGACAGGACACTACTGGCTGGAAGACTTGCTGCAAACTCGACCTTGCAGAGTCAGTGTGCGTGCTTCTACTGGAATTCGCTCAATCTGCGTAGTAATAATCTTTGCTTGTCGGTCAGGATCTGCTGAAAGCGGGTTGGGTGTACCCCAATGTGCTCCCGTCCGGCGATGAAAGTTTGGGTGGAACGCCGGTGCCGCTGCCACTGGTCCGTCACGGAGTGGCCACGGATGGTGTCGCCGGCGGGTAGACTATGATGAAGATGGTCATCAGCTGGTGACAGAGCAAAGATATGAATTGAAAGCGGAGAACACTCAACTCCAGTTCCCCTCCAGTCCTCCCCCCCCCCCCCCCGCACATCCGTCGAGAGAGAGAGAGAGAGAGAGAGAGAGAGAGAGAGAGAGAGAGAGAGAGAGAGAGAGAGAGAGAGAGAGATGCACGAGAACAGAGAAACAAGGATTGAGCAGGGTCAGTTGCAGATCATGTGCAAATGGAAACCTGCCGTAATAATCACGAGAAGAAATTCTGCTGAACAAACCTGACCTGCGGTGGTACATGTATTAAAACGTACCAAATTAAACTTCAGGAAAAACTGATTCATTGAAATCACCGTTACTCCCAGTTAAACTCTTCACTGAGGGGTATGAAAAAATATCTGGAGGGGTACGTTAACCCTCTAAAAGTATCTGTGAAGGTATGACAACTACTTGTTATTTCCTGGGGGGACACTGTAAGTGTTTCCTTTACCATTTTCAAGTTTCTTACGGGCGCTTACGCGGCTTACAGGCATTCAGGGCTACAGGCACACGACTAGCCGCGAGCTTTGTCCAACAGTCACCGTGCAAGGTAGGGCAGGTAACATGCGCCTGTGTTTCTGATCGCCTCGTCCAGAGGAAGCTGGGTCAGTGAGACAGCCTAGCACTACGATACACGTCGACCTTCTGAGCCTTAACTTACTGCATAACAAGTATCTGGCCAAGCACAGATCACTGGAGTAGGTTTTGGGAGTTTCTCTGAAATCACTTCGTAAAGATGATCAGTATTCGTGACCGAAATTCGGCTGGACAAAACGACGAGAAAGACGACAGACAGACAGACAGACAGGCAGACAGACAGACAAAGGCGGGGGTTATAACATAACTCACTTTGTTACAGTTTGTTACGACCAAAACCTAGATTATGACTAACATGACCGGACGTCTTTGCACGTGCAACACTCACTTGAGCGTCGTCTGCTGTTGACAAGGGTCTCCACAAGATCACTGATCTGCTCGGCCCAGCCTGTGCTGATGACGTGTTCGCGCCCCAGAACCCGAAGAGCACCTGTCAGCGGGGCCAGCTGTTTCGTCAGCGCTGTAGGCCCATACATCTCCAGATACTGTTCTCATCGCAGCAAGTCAACCGCAGCACATGCAGTGCAAAAGAAACACACACACACACACACACACACACACACACACACACACACACACACACACACACACACAATTGTAAAAACAATTTGTACCGTTGATGTCGCTAAATGGAGACCTTCAAATCTGAATTCACCGTAAAAAAGCACGAGTGCAGCCCCCTCCCCCCCCCCCCCCAAAAAAAAAACAAAACAAAAAAACAAACAAAAAAAACCAAAACAACAACAACAAAAAACAAACAAACCCAAAAACAAAACAAAAACAAAAAACAAACAAACAAAAAACAAAAACAAAAAACAAACAAAAAAACCGAACAAAACAATAACAACAACAAAAAACAAACAAAAAAACAACAAAACCCCCAAAGAAACAAACAAACCAACACCAAAAAACAAAACACCAAAAAAAAAAAAAAAACACCAAAAAACAAAACAAAAAAACAAACAAAACAACAACAAAAACTAAACAACAACAACTACAAAACAAAAAACCTCAACAAACACCAAAAAAAAACCAACCAACAACAAAACAAAACAAGCAAAACAACAACAAAAAACCGATTATGAACAAACTAAAAACCACCACAATTCAAACAACACAAAGAACAAACAATTAAAAGTATAAAAAGGATGCGGCGGGGGGGGGGGGGGGGGAGGTTAAAGAAAAATTACTCAAAGAAGAGAAATCTGATGCGACATACCCGCAAGTCCCTAGCAACATTTTTCCACATGTTCTTCTGTGAAATTACATGCTGCTCTTTGCTCTTGTCCTGCGCAAGCTGGAATCCTCGTGCTTCTGGATCTGGCGCTGTTAGCGTTACTGAGATTCTTCTGCCTCCCAAGTCCTTGTCGCTTGCAGGTTTTCCGGTTTTCCGGGCCCCTTTCTCTTCCTCAAAATGGACCTTCCTCGGCGACGCCCTAGTTTCTTTTTTCTTTCCCTGAGCATGTCTTATTCCTGACGCCCTAGCAGAACCAGACCATGGGTGTTTCGCACGCGCCATTTCGGCCTGCATAACCTTCATCAGAGAAAGTGGTTCCTTTGAATCTCGGCCTAATGCGCCGTGAACGGTAGACCTCTTCCGCCATTCTGTACCTGCACCAGAAACACGCGAGCCTCTCGCACCTGCCGCACTTGCCTCTGCAGTACCTCTACGTATATCCACCTGCGATTTTCTGTCTTTCGGCTTCCATCCTTTTTTCGTCTTCGTCTTAGCGCCGGCATGGTGAAAGAAAAGAAACGGTGTTTTCTTCCTTTGGATATCACGTACACATGTAGTGCAAACATACACGATAACACGATCACATTGTGCAACGGAATGTTGCGGAAAGCGAGCGGCTGACGCTACCAGACAGTTCAATCAGGAAACTGATCTCAGAAGAATGGAAAGAAACAAAGACAGAATGAGCGGAAATTTTGTCTACATGTTGATGGGTGCCTTCCATTTAACGGCACAGTGAGAACGTCAAGCGAGGAGTGGATGAAATTTCACGGTCTTACTTCTCTTCTGAGATTCGTAGAGAACGCGTTGTTTTGTAGTTTACAGCAGAAGGCGAACAAAATCTATGCACCTCTCCGGAATCTCCCTAGTAGCTGTTGCTAGGACCTACAAGCGGTGCCGCTTCCTCCCCCAGTTCGTTA
The DNA here is from genome assembly GCA_018292915.2 of Batillaria attramentaria. NCBI lineage: Eukaryota > Metazoa > Mollusca > Gastropoda > Batillariidae > Batillaria > Batillaria attramentaria. The sequence continues at coordinate 1,607,050 of JACVVK020000029.1, read as the reverse complement.
CTGAATCGTCAGAGAGTTTTGGATAAAATTGCAAACTACTAGTGATGCATCATGTATCAGACATTTTTTAAAGCAGATTTCGGGACACAGCGACCTTACGTGGGTAAACGGAAACTTGGATTTTCTGGCACCAGTTGCAACAGTTTTAATTTGTGTTACTATTGTATGCTCACACGTTCTGCAAAACCAGGCGACTAGTGAACACTACGCATCAAAACAATAAACAAATTTACTTTTTAAACACCCTGATTTACCAAATGAACTGGCTTAAGTCGACTACTAGCTTTCTGTTTAATCATGTGTTTGGAGTTATATTATGTATTGCAAGAAAATAGAAGTGCATTACACAGTTTTCAATTTAGACCCCCTCTCTGGTTCAAGCTTATTTAGTGCTGCCTAAGTCATCTGTATTCTCAGAGATACCCGTCTGCAAGTTTGCAGTTATATGAGCTGTTGTCGCCACCTTCATATCCTTTAAGGTTTTCTTGTTTCGTTTAAGGTCGCCCCCAGCAAGACTGTCTCGCTTTGCCTCATCACCCGCTTGAGCCGCCCTTGCCGCCTCCTCCGCTTTAGCTCTTGCTGGATAGAATGACAAAAAAAAAAAAGAAACCGCGTAACTTGAGTGAATATATCGTAACACCTACGTACACTCGATGCGAATGAACAACAAATACAAGCACAACCGGCCCCCGTAGTGTAGTGGTTAGCACTTCGGACTATGGACCGGGAGACCCGGGTTCGAGTCCCAGCCGAGGCAAGCGGGATTTTTCCTACCTAGGTCGGCTCCTACCCAGAGCGGGTGTGCTATGGGCCCAATGGGGAGGCTGTTGCCACACAGCCGAGCTTCGCCCACTTCACTGGTGCGACTTTGGGGGTGCTTCCCTTGGTATGACACGTCTTATGATGTGGATAATTACACGGCCGGCACCGCAGGTGCCGTAGTTCCCGGGCCTGGTTAATGCCGAGATATTTATGACAGGAAGCGTGGAATGCGGCCCTGTCCCGCAGTCCCAAACCACACGGACCTCCATGGCATCATCTTACCATCATCCTCATCTCCATCATCATGCATAATAAAAACTGCCCCAACTTCCCAGCCCTCCGTGGATTCCACCCATTACCAGGGAGGAACACCACTGGAGCCGGCAAAAGAGTTGTGGCAGCAAAAAAAAAAAAAAAAACCACCAAAAAAAAACCCACACGAAAAAAACAAATACAAGCAGAGAGAGAGAGAGAGAGAGAGAGAGAGAGAGAGAGAGAGAGAGAGAGAGCTGTGCTGGAGAGACAGGAGAGCATGACATAGGGCACCAACAGGGTTTTTGGAATGCCACATGTTGGGCTGAGTGCCTTCGTACACGCTGGATTTGTAAGTTAACACTTAAAGGCTGGCATTACTGAGGTACTAATGACTACAGCTCACCGGCCCTTTCAATTTCTTCTTGCTTTTTTAGTCCAGTGTCTATGGTGAAATTGTAGCCCTCCTGATCAGCTCCAACTGCAACATTCATAAAAAGGGCATCTTTAACAACAACTGAACGCCACCACCACCACCACCACCACCACAACCACCACCACCAACAATACACATATACAGGAAATGATGATGACGTTAATCGTAGGACACCTTAGCCTCTGAAAGAAGACTGAGGTCTTGGTCTTGGGCATCTTTAACAACAACGCCACCACCACCACCACCACCATAACCAACAACAATACACATATACAGGAAATGATGATGACGTTAATCGTAGGACACCTTAGCCTCTGAAAGAAGACTGAGGTCATGGTCGTTACTGGGAGACCGAAATCATTTTTGAGCTAATACATGCACCGCGACAGTCAGAAGGAAAGGTTTAGCGCACTCTGATAAGGGTGTTTGTCTGACCTTGTGGCATTGATTTTTGTTTTGGTTGGTTAGTTGGGTTTAACGTCCCACGCCATAAGATTTGATTGGAGACGGCCCGTAGGGGGTCGGGGTATGAGTAAAAGGGACGGCTATTATAACTGAACTGACAGTCCGGCCGACCACAATTCAATCCAGTCAATACCGCACTGCCAGGTCGGCAACATTTGATATAATTATGTCCTTGACTGTGGTGGACACGTTACATAAACAGGCCCAGTTCACACAACCGGAGGAAACTGGCAAAGTTCCGGAGCAAGCACAAAGTTCTACTCCCACCTAGGGTAGGGGGATCCAACTAACACTGCCTCGCACGGAAAGCGAGATGGGGTGGGGGGTGGTGGGTGTTTGGGGGGTTTTAACGTCCTTTTCCACCACATAGGGTGATATCAAAGACGGGGCAACGATGAAAAAGCCAGCACAAATATTTGGCCCCAGCCGGGATACGAACTCACGACCCGAGCATTAGAAGTCCAACGCTCTACCATTCGACCACCCCGGCTCCCCCCACGGAAAGCGAGAGCACTGAACCAATCCACTACATTAAGCCGACCGCCCTCGATTTTGTCCGTTTTTTCGCGTGTCTTTTGTGTGAAAACGTGACCCCGCTGTAACCTGAAACGACACCCGAAAACAGAAAACAGCACTGGACGTTCTCTACGCAAGACTGACCGCAGAGACGACTTCGGCGAATCACCGATTATTTTCCTCTAGCGGTGTTTGTTCATGATTTAATCAATCTTTGTATGAAGACACATTTCATTTGCTAAAAGTCCAGTTTCGTTCATCCTCTGAAAAAACAAAACAAAACAAAACAACCCCCCCCCAAAAAAAAAAAAAAAAAAAACAAAAAAAAAACCAAACAAACAAACAAACAAAAAACAAAAAAACAACAACCTCCTGTTCCGTCAGTTTTCTAAAGTTTCCAAACAAACAGAAGCCCCCCCCCCCCCTGCTCACACAGTCAGTACCTCTACAACTCAAGTGTTTCAGGCAAGTTCCCACGGTGTAGGCTGGTAAGTAAGGGAAAGTAAGCAAGGATTGTAATTTTTGAGCGATCGGGCTGTAAGACTGTCTACGAGCTTGCCCGCGAAACAGGATGGTTTTTGCTGAATCGACTTTCTCAGCTGAAACTAGCGACTAACGGCATTTCCCTCTAAGCTGTAAGGCAGCCAGCTCTAAGGAGTAAGGATTGCACCGTCGTGCTTTAGAATAGGCTTTTAGCCCAGAGGAGGACTACACTGTAGTACTGACCTTCTGCAGCTGCTGTTTTCGTGCGTAGTATGTCAGCTCGGCGTTCAACGATTTCCGGCATTGGGAACAAGTCCAAGTAGTCCAGGTATGTCCCAGGCCAGCTTCCTCGCTTACCGGCCAGTGACCCGCTCAGCTGTCTCATTTTGGCCAGCCACTCCGCGTCAAAACTGGTGTCAGAAATAAGTACATTCTACGGCGAGGACCCGTGTTGTCTAAAGAGTACATGGACGGCAACATCTTTTGTACTCCAGCAATTAGTGGATCAACACATAACGTTAGGCTTAAAACAGATCAAGCGGCCCTTGAATTTGAAAGGGGGTGAGTAGCTGATGGTCTAGAAGGACTAGCGCCGAAACCCGCTTAATTCGTCGTCGTCGTCTCGACTGATCCTTCAAGTAGTACATTTTGCTCGATTACTTAGTGGTAGATATGATAAAGTTGTTGGACTTTCGCCAGTTACCAACCTTCCAACCAACGACGTCATATGTACGCCTCGACGTCACATCTTCGGATAGTTTTTAACGGCATCGTCCCAAAATCGGACATTTCGCGGTGCGTTTGGAAAGCTACGAGGCGTAATCTAAATGTGGCTGAGTGCATGGTGACCAAGTTTTCGGGTTACTACATCGGTAAATCAGGTTAACTTTGACACTAAAATCAGATTTTTTTGGCAGGACATTTATTACATGGCTGAAGTGAGCGTGCCAGCTAAGCTGGTCGTCAACCATAACTAATCCTAGCAGACGATGTCTGCCACGAACCTGATTGACTGGTTAACTTTTAAGAGAGAGAGAGAGAGAGAGAGAGGCTTACGTTTTCCAAAAGTGGAATAGGATAGGCGTCAGGCGCATGAACGCATCATAGAAGAGGTCAACACTCGGCCCTCCCCTTTTCAGCCTGGTCGAGATACTAGATGAAAGCTCGTTAGTAATGTTTATCTGGCGTAAAGAAATATGTATTTGATTGAATTAGAATAGTATTACTGCGCGTTAAATCTCCGCCTGTGTCTACACAGAAGTTTAAGTAATTCTATAGTGATGATTATGATATCATTATATTATTTGTCGCCGTTCGTCTGGTATTTATAATTTATAAACTAATAGTATCATTATTAGCTGATTCCTTGCATCTCTTCTTTTTACTTGAAGCGGGCGCACCCAGCTGAAAAGTGCTATAATTCTTGACCAAAGTGTCATAGTTGTGTTTTATACGGAGTATAATCATGTATCATGGTCATAGACTGTCAAAGAGACGAGCACCCTAAAGCCCCCAATACAAGCGACATGATGAAATTATTTGAATTAAATTGAAGCATAGGTGTAAAATATGTATGATCCAACCGACACATCCACCCCCCCCCCCCCCACACACACACACGCGCGCGCGCGCGCTCATTGACAGGAGTAACCCTGTCTAGGAGGCAGACAATCTGACCTGTAGTTTCGGAGGTATCTCTGAATCAAGGTAGCATCGAGCAATGGCTAGTGCCCGTTGCTTTGCCGCTGGTTCACGTCTGAGTCCAACAGTGGAATTTTCGGACAAGACCGCCATCTCTTGTTTGTATCTAAAGATTAAAGTTGGGTGTACCATGACTGTACAAGGAGAGAGAGAGAGAGAGAGAGAGAGTCTACCTCCTCGATGCATGGCATGACAAAAGAGCGACCGTGACAACAGGTCACTGACTGGAAACCACATATTGGGCGAGAGAGAGAGAGAGAGAGAGAGAGAGATTCACTCACTTGTAGACATCCACCCAAAAGCGAAGATCAGCCGTGAGTTTATTGATGGTGATGGGGATCGGCTTAGCGCCCGGACTGTTGGGAGGCTTAGTCAAGAGCTTGCGAAAGTACACGGGATGGGCCGACCAGTCTACCGTCGTATACGCTGAACAACGCACACATCAAAACATTTGTAGTTTGAATCGCCAAATCGTGTGACAGTGTCCTTATTTCAAAGTGCGGGATGGGATGATGCATGGGAGTTTAACGTCCTTTTTCACCACGGCGATTATTTCTCTGTACTGCTTTGTTCTGATTCAGATGTGACGTCACATGCCCAATGACAAATGGCCGCATCACGACTGTGTATGCTGTGCTTCTCCGCCAAACGCAGAAGTAAACCAAACACAGCACCGTTCGTTTGCCAAGTTTACCCATTTTTTTACTCCTCAGCACAAACAGAAACTAGAGAGGCAGAAGACCCTCCCCCCCCCCCGACAGACAGACAGACAGACAGACAGACAGACAGACACACACACACACACACACACACACACACACACACACACACACACACACACACACACACACACACCGTGCAGAGTCTCTCTCTCACACACACACACACACACACACACACACATACACACACACACACACACACACACACACACACACACACACACACACACACACACACACACACACGAATTGTTCAACAGCAACAACAACAACGTTCAACAACGTGAAGTGTCGGTATGTCCTACAGTTTGAAGATGTGTGACGTGTAGAATTCCTCCCATTCGAAAAGGCAGAGGCTACAGTTGGGAAAGTTTCGATGTCAGGTCAGTGTTCTCTTTCTCTTTGTATTCTGGGCTTAAATGAAAAGTTGTCAAAACCAGTTACTGTTTACCACGTTCTTGTAGTTGTAAATGCGCAGCCGTGTTCCATCTATTTTTAAGTCCCCCCCCGAATAGTAACAAAAACCTACGATCATGAAATGTATACTTTATAAAAATGGAGACTTGCAAAGTTAGTGATGCTGACGTCTCATTTTGTTCATGAAGATGAACAACCTGTCCCACCTCATGAATGTGGAACTGGAAGTACACACGGTCCGGACTGGTTGTCTGTCTGTGTGTGTGTGTGTGTCGGGAACTGGCATTTGAATCTCTAGGATATACCTCGTCTTCACTCAGTGCTTTGCACCTCGTGGAACAAAGTTTATTCCTTCCATTTGACCAAAACGTCATGTCAAACTCGCCTATGGTAACTATCCGCTTTTCAGTCATCAAGAATGGATCTGATACGTTTCGAAAAAAACAAAAGGACAACTTTACCATCACGCTGAAGCTCAGCGTTATAGATTTCCCGTCGCAGGTACTCATGGAACAAGCGATTCTCCATGGGGTCTTGTACAGAACTTGCAAAGTCCCGTATCTTCCGCAAAACGTTATGCACGGACCGCAGCTGAATGACCACAGACAGACGATGGAAGTTTGTACTGTACGTAAGTTGTTTTACGACATTCACGATTTCCGGCTCATTTTAATTTAAAAGTGAATGGTGATTATTCTTGATAGGGTAATTTAAGAAGACAAAAAAAAAAAAAGTTTTCTGGCATGTGTGGCTTGGTAAGATCAGCAGTCGATATTCAGTGCAAAAAGCACACGACGACCTAGACTAAAACGGCAAGGGGCCAGATTTTGGCTGGGTGTGGCAAGGAATTTTTTTTGGTGTGTGTGTGTGTGTGTGTGTGTGTGTGTGTGTGTGTGTGTGTGTGTGTGTGTGTGTGTGTGTGTGTGACCATTCATATAAAAAAAAATCACACTCAACAGAAGAACTAGAGAGGCAGAAGCCTACTTGACTCACTTGTGAAGTAGGTCAAGGTCATTCAAAAGAGTACGGTTGTACTTACCAATGTCTAGCATCATGTGAAGTAAGGTGTCTCTGGTGATCGTTCTGAGAAACGTGCAATGTTACAGTTTCCCATGGACAGCGTGTATGGCCTTGACCTTGGTCACGGTCATTAAAACTGACAAGGTGTGTCCGTAAAGACCTTACGAACGTTTATTATTATGCCACGTTTGATGCCTCTGGTGTTTGTAATTCTTACGAAAATGCCAACGTCAAAATCCAGACCAGCCAGCTCTAATGACGTTGATCTTTTGGTTAAGGTCATTTTAGAGGGTATACCTGAATAGGTATCATTGCTGTCTATCATCAACCCAAGTTTGGTGCCTCTGCTGTTGTTTGTTTCTGAGAAAATGCCAACGTTAACCTTTTTTTGAAGTTTTCCACATACAGTTTGTTTGGCCATGACCTTGATTGAAGGTGACTGAATACTGGTATGTCAGTAAAGGTCTTAACAATGTCTGTCATCATGCCAAGTTTAATGCCTCTGGTCTTTGTAAATTCTGAGAAAATGCCCCATATGAAATATCCAAACAGACAACTTTAATTACCTTGACCTTGAGTCAAGTACATTCAAAAGGTATTTTCAAAGGTCTTGTCGCTGTCTATCAGCAAGCCAAAATTGGTGCCTCTGCTGTTCATAGATTCTGAGAAAATGCCAATGTTAAAACTTGCAGTTTTACAGTCGAAATCAACAAACTCGTGTGGTGTATTTTCCGTAATCGGGGGCACCTCATTGTGAAAACTCTCTCTCTCTCTCTCTGAGAGCCGGGGTGGTCGAATGGTAGAGCGTCAGACTTCTAATGCTCGGGTCGTGAGTTCGATCCCGGCTGGGGCCAAATATTTGTGCTGGCTTTTTCATCGTAGCCCCGTCTTTGATATCACCCTATGTGTTTGAAAAGGACGTTAAACCCCCAAACACCCACCTACCCCCCCCCCCCTCTCTCTCTCTCATGGGGAAGTAAGAAAAGCTGAGAGCGCTAGCTAGACTTAAGAAATCTGCACTTTGTACGTCACTCGACAAGTCTGCATCAAAGATCCTCTATAGAGCATTGCCCTACATTGACTACAAGCCACGGTGGAGGGGGGGGGGGGCTACCATCCTCCCGCTGAAACACCTGACAGATCTACGGTTATCTCACCATTCACAGGACCCGTTTTACCTCCCACGGGGAGCTGAATGGTCGGTACAACCTAGGCCATGTGAATAGCTGGTTTTAGCCGCTCACAAGCATGGTTTCGGGTCAATGGGACCCTCATCAGGTGAGCATGCGGCAACACCCAAGAGGGCTGCAGCACCAGAACATTCTGGTGCATCTCCAGCACTAGCAGGAGCTCCTACCCTAAAGCTCTGCAAGGGGTTTCGGCGAAAGAAGCAACTGGCTAGGCAAAATGTTACGTAATAACATTTATTTTAGAATAGTAACAAAGCCGTCAATTAAGCCGAAATAATGCGCACAATCAGGTCAATTTCAAAGTAGGGGAAGTACGTAAAGCTGTAAGTACTTACTGAATGCCCCTCCGTGTGTGTGTGTGTGTGTGTGTGTGTGTGTGTGTGTGTGTGTGTGTGTGTGTGTGTGTGCGCGCGCGCGTGTGTGTGTTGCATACCGCCATAAGAAGCTTCCAGGTGCTCAGCGCAAACCTCATTAACTTTTCCTTCTTGGAACCCTTCCCTTGTAACATCTTGATGCGAGCTGGTTTCTTCTTCTTGACGGAGACTTTCTTCACTTTTTCAACGTACTTGTCCTGCTCAAATGGCAGGTCATCCAAGTCCCAAGTTTCTTCGTCGTCCTCGTCTAGAGGAGGAACAACAATGGCAAAGCGTCTCTGCCTAGGCCTGAACCTTCCCATGAAGTAAGACGTGCTGTCCAACCATTGAACGTTACGTCTTTGCAGTTCATCGGTTGCGGCCCGAATGAGTCTCGCGAGTGACAAAGCCATCGGTGATTGCCCGGACCTCTTGTCCGGCTTGGACTGTTCGATCATAAGCATGAGCGCCGACTTGGCCGTTTCACCTGAAGGTTTCTTAGGGGGTTCTGCCTTAGGTTCGTCCTCTGCAGATGTGGATTCGTCTTCCGCGTGTGAAAGCTCGTCTTCTGCCGCTGATTCCTCCTCTTTGATCGACATTACATCTTCATTTTTTTCCCACTGGTCGGGCTCCTCGCCGACAGTACGACTGTAGTGGCGCTTCCACGTGACCAGCCACGGCTCGTTCGGATCCTCCCGGGAACGCGTCAGATGCTCGTCTGTCGGCCAGCCGTCGATGTACCTGGGAAACCTGCAGTGGACAAGACGCCAGAGACGGTGTCAACGCGCGCATATTCCAGGAATACTAGTTCTCACAACCGGCCCCGTAGTGTAGTGGTTAGCACTTCGGACCATGGACCGGGAGACCCGGGTTCGAACCCCAGCCGAGGCAAGCGGGATTTTTCCTACCTAGGTCGGCTCCTACCCAGAGCGGGTGTGCTATGGACCCAATGGGGAGGCTGTTGCCACACAGCCGAGTTTCACCCACTTCACGGGTGCGACTTTGGGGGGTGCTTCCCTTGATATGACACGTCTTATGATGTGGATGATTACACGGCCGGCACCGCAGGTGCCGTAGTTCCCGGGCCTGGTTAATGCCGAGATATTTATGACAGGAAGCGTGGAATGCGGCCCTGTCTCGCAGTCCCAAACCACACGGACCTCCATAGCATCATCTTACTATCATCCTCATCTCCATCATCATCCGTGGATTCTACCCATTACCAGGGAGGAACACCACTGGAGCTGGCAAAGAGTTGGGGCAGCAAAAAAAAAACCAAAAAAAAAAACCCAACTAGTTCTCACAGAAACCATGTTATGTGTTGACTCAGTTCCAGTGAGATGTCACGGATGAAAGAACGGGTGAACGAAGTCAAAACGAGACGACAGTGGCCTTAACGTTTTGCCTGACGGTTAAGAAAACTACGCTCGCCATGGAAAAGCAAACTCAGGCCACGCAGACCTGTCCGTCGCGAGCGCAGATTTTTTGCAGATCTTGCGATCCATGCACTCACAAAGCTACATCCATGTTCATGTCTATATTGGGTTTAATCATTCGTCGCGCCCACCCCCACTAAAAAAAAAAAAAAAAAAAGGCTTTAGGTATGTTACCGTGAAACCGGCTCACCATTTTGTTCCTAAATGGTTCAGCACAGCGGTCTGAACTTCCATCGCTTCATCCAGTGTCAACTCAGTCTTCCCAGACATCTTTTCGACGAGACTGTCATCCAAACATTGAAGATTTTTGCCTGAGAAAGGGGAAAACATACTGTAATTTGTTCGCAAGAGGCAAATAGACCACAATAACGTCACGCATCAAATACTCTCCCCCCCCCCCCCCCCGTCCCTCCGAGCCACAGCGGAAAAAAAGAGTGCCGTGGGCAAAACAAAAACGCCCGCGGTGTGTTCGGGGGGCAGGGCGTTCTGTTTCACACTATGTCCTCCATTGTGGTCCTACGTCGGTAGTGTTCTCTGTGTGTGTGTGTGTGTGTGTGTGTGTGTGTGTGTGTGTGTGTGTGTGTGTGTGTGTGTGTGTGTGTGTGTGTGTGTTACCTCCATCATTGAGAAATTTTTTATGGATCAACTCCAGTAATCTCTTCCTGCGAGCTCCTGTTACTTTTCCTGCGGCATAGACAGTGCGGCAGTACTGTAGCTGCAGCGCGTTCCCTTGCTTTTGACAAGTGAGAAACGCGGAGAAGAACTCGTACTGTTCTGGACGTTTTACGCAGTCCATCAGATCCCCGTAACTGTGAAAAGAAAGGGGAAAATGTTAACAAGGGTTACGCTACGGTTCAAAAAACGTAAGCAATATAAAAAGCACACTGCTCTTCCCTGCCTTACAAACAGGGCACCTACATGCAGGAGTCAAAGTTTTCGATGGTGACACTTTTACTCTTGAAGCCAAAAGTGTCATTATAGGACTCGATCACAACTCTGTTGAACTTGTTGAAATGTAATACACTATTGTAAACGTCAAAACTGAGTGACGATAGATTTTATAGTCCTCATGTCACTACATAATTTTGCAACAGCTCTGGCCAAGTGTCAAGCCAAACCGTCTGATTGTCTGGTAAAGTGAATATGCTACCGGTACGAGTGATGTCCTTTACGTCGTCTGCTAGGTTTATATTCATGTGTTTTACTCAACCTTTACTTGAAAAAAATCCTTAAGACCAAGACAACATTCAAAAATACAAGTACACACCATTCCCCCTAAACAACAACAACAACTCCCCCGAAAAAACAACAAACAAACAAACAAACAAACAAACAAACAAACAAACAAAAAACCCACAAAAATAACAAAAACAACACCAACAAAATTCAAAGAAACGAAAAATAAAAACAGAAAAAAACCCCGACAACAACAACAAACAACAACAACAACAAAACCCAAGAAACAAACAAACCCTAACAACAAAACAAAACGAAATACAAAACAAAGCAAAAACAAACAACAACAAAAACGCCACCTTTCTTTGGATGTCTTATATCGCTAACCACTGAATAAGTTACCAATAACAGTCACTGGACTACTCCCCCCCCCCCTACACACACACACACACACACACACACACACACACACACACACACACACACACACACACACACACACACACTCACACAGAGTGCATGACTATATTGCCGTTTCAGTACACGACTACAGGTATCGCCAACGAGCGTACCCCAGCTGTTCTGGTTTTTCTAACTCCATCTTGTCAATCTGCCACACAATATCTGGCGCTGTTTGCAAGAGCTGGTCTATATCATCAATGTCGTCAAAACTGTCTTCAACAACACTGATTTCGGATGGCACTTCGGGCTGCACACATCCCTGCAGACAGCACATGGAAGACGGGTAAGGGAGAGTGACTGTGTGAGTCGACGTGTGTGTACACCCACAACCGCTGTCCGATATTTGCAGCGGGTCTGTACGAGTGCTGTGGACAAGCCTGCTTCTGAACACCAAGAACTTTTTGATCAAAATACTGTTGTAAGATACGCACGTTATGACTCTTAGATATTGACTTTCCCGACAAGTTGTACAAAATGATATGTTCGGGAAGGCCTTGTAAAATTTGTTGGCGAATCATTGTGCCAGTTGTTATCGTTTCCTACTGTTTTGAAGTGGCTGAGGAAAAGCAAATTGCAATTAACGATAGCACGGCAGCTAGACTAGAATACGGCAGAGGTAGATTTCTTTGGGATCGCTGCTGATCTCCATAAAAACAGGCGACTGCCGAAACGCAAAATAGGATACGAAAAACCGAACTTCAGACCTTAGACGCACAGTTTTCTCACCCTGTAGCGTCCAAAGTCACGATTTCGGTTCTTTGGAACCCATAAATTTTACACATGAGCACAAAGATCTTATCGTTATTTAGCATCGTCCTCAAAAGCTCTTCAAATTATTATTCTTGAGTGCGTGCGTACATGCGTGTGTCTGTACGTAAAAGTAAAAGCAAACTAAAGGGAGAAATATCATACCTCTTCTTTCTTTTCATCTTCTTTTTCTTCTTCTTCTGGCGGAAAAATCCACCCCTCTTTTTCCAGTTTCCTTCTTGCTTCTCTCTGCAGTCTAAGGAATTTTCGAGGATCAGCTCGGTTCCAAGGAAACGTCATGGCCAGCAATGCTGGAACAAACAGAACAAGAAGAGGAAGAAGAAGCCGTAGGAAAAGGAGAAAGACAACAACGACGACGAAGATCAACACATAAGACGCTGGACGTCGTCAGCTCGAGGACTCAGGAATCCAGAGCCGGTAAAGCGTCAATATTCAGGTCTTGAGTTGGATACCCCGGCTGGAAGCCAGATATTGCTGGCTTTTTCCACCTTGCGTCGTCTTGGGAATCGCCCTTCCGTCGTGGAACGGACGTAAAAACCCAGCGTAACAACTGTTAGCAATATTTATCACCCTGACACAACTGACAGACTGTAAGACTTACGATTACGGACTGGTGTCCTGTATGGGATGTGTAGACTGCCGTAGTTGGACCAGTTCATCATAGTCAGGTCCTCCACAGTACACAGCGACGTCGTCCGCAAATCTGTTTGACACAGTGTTAGTTTAGCACATGAAACACATTCTGTCAGAGTATGTAAATGTCTAGAGATCGTGGGTGGATCAACGTCTAGGGCACAACAAACAGACGGGAACAATATTAGTCCTAAAAGTTTTGAAAGGAAGATCTAAATCAGTGGTATTACACAGAGTTATGTATCTGTTCATACGGAGCCGAGTCTTCTGTTATTCGGCAACACGCTGGACGAATCATCCAACAGGATGAAGATTATGGGTAATCTCTCTCGCTCTCTCTCTCTCTCTCTCTCTCGCTCAGACGCACACACTCACGCGCGCACACACAAGCTTCAATTGTCATACTTGAGAACAAAGACTCTAAACAACTGCCTAAATGTTCGTTTTATGCTTAGAGACACACACCTTCGTTGGCCAGAATGAGGTACTGGAAGGCCAACAGACGATGCTGCTCTGTCAGGACGCCGACGATCTTGATGCCCTTGAACTTGGAAAATTCAACCCGCACCTTCTCGGCGTCGCCCTGAATCTTGCTGGCTGGGTATTCAGCCCAAGGGTTGGGAGGTATGATAGTTTGTTTTATTGTTAAAGTGGGCTTGTCGTCTTCGGCGCTTTTGTTAGATACACGGGTGGAGGACTGGACAGAGACAGTGTAGTAGTGGTAGTAACAGTGTGTGTGTGTGTGTGTGTGTGTGTGTGTGTGTGTGTGTGTGTGTGTGTGTGTGTGTGTGTGTGTGTGTGTGTGTGTGTGTGTGTGCGCGTGCGTGTGTGTGTGTGTGTGTGTGTGTGTGTGTGTGTGTGTGTGTGTGTGTGTGTGTGTGTGTGAGTGTGTGAGTGTGTGAAAGACGGAGTGTGTGAAAGACGGTGTATAAAACAGGTGGAAGTAACGACATGAATTCCTGCATCAGTGCTTATGTTAGTGGCCGAAACACGTGGTAGCGCAAATTTGCCGTGGTGCGGCGCGTGACGTTGTGAAATATTTGTCACGCGGCTACCTCTGGGCTGTAAATACATTTGGAAGTACTTACATACTTCACTTGCATATCTCTCCATTTTCCAGTTTGTACAGTGTCCCTCCGAACCTAAATGGAACAAAAAGGGAACACAAAAGTATGAATACCGAGGTATCAGCAACATGAAAACACCACCACCACCACCACTAATGCTGCTGCTACTGCTACTACTACTACTACTACTACCGTTCACAGGAGGTTATGAGCCTACAGAGAGCCGGGAGAGGAAAAGTGGTATGAGAAGAGAACTGTCAACACTACAGAAAAGGTATACTTTATCATGCAACTTTCAACCTCAACACTGGCATCCAGGAAGTATAAGGGAGAAACATTGCGGCGCTGTATCATTACTTTACAGGTAAGGCCATACTATTTCACCTTCCTTGCAGGAAGAAGCAACGCTTTTCACCTTGTGGGAGTGCAGTAACTGTCTGCGCAAACAAAGACTATCCGTGGCAGTACTCAAGTACTGTGGCCAACGTGTCCGAGACAGCCGCTTACCGCGGGAGATATTTGAAAGAAAGACCTTACCAACAGAGACAGTGGTAGGAAAGAACTTAACACCGGTGACATTGGGTGAGTGGGTGGGTGGGTGTTTGGGGGTTTAACGTCCTTTTCCACCACATACGGGTGATATCAAAGACGGGGCAACGACGAAAAAAGCCAGCCAGGATACGAACTCACGGCCCGAGCATTAGAAGTCCAGCGCTCTACCATTCGGCCACCCCGGCTCCCCCCGGAAACATTGGGAGCCGGAGACATTGGGAGCCGGTGTCACAGGATATTTCGGAACCGGGACAAATGGGAACCATTCCGATTTATCCTGGCCCTGGTGGCAGGATTTTTCGGAACCACTCCGATTTATCCTGACTCTAGTGACAGGATATTTGAAAACCACCAGCATATTTCGGAACCGTCTAGAAGGTCATTAGCCCACATGAATTTTGTCTGCCAGGTGCGGGATAAATGGGAATGGTTCCGAAATATCCTAAGATTTTTAGGAAACGGTTCCGATTTATCCTGGTTCCGAAATATTCTACGACACCGGGATAGCCAAATGGTACAGCGTTCAATCTCAGGTCGTGAGTTCGAATCCTCGCTGGAGCTAAATATTTGTGCTGGCCATTTTCTCGTAGCCTCATCTTTAATGTGGAAAAGGACGTTAAATTCCCAAACACCCACCTCAGCACCGACCGGAGGCGGCTGAAAGAAAGAACTTACCGTCGCTCCGCGGAAGGTGATCACATCGTGGACAGCAAACTGCGTGGCCGGAATGCTCAGCACCTGGAAAATACAGTAAACAGTACACAGGCCATGTAACACCAGCATGTGGTCAGCAGTCCCACCATGGCACCCGATTTCCAGTGATATGACATCTCATCTTAATCACAGATATATTTTCCTCTGCTGTTGACAAAAGGTTTATTTCTCGCTAAAACAAACAGACGATGAAACAGCTTACACACGCTGAGAGAGACCTGGTACAAGGTACAAGCATGTAACGATCGTTCTGACCATCTCATCATGACCGGTTTGGTGGAATAATTGCCTCAGGTATACGTCACGTGTGACAACAGCGACCACTGACCCTCCGTGTCGTTACTCACATTAGACAGGACATCCTGAGTGGCGAAAATGAGCGACGACTGCCCTTTGTGTTTCAGGTCGTCCATCAGTCTTTCCTTCAGCTCTGGAGACAGGAACAAGCCTTCCACACTGGGCAGAAAGTCCTCAGCTATATGTTGGAGTAACAGCTGTTGCTCAAGCTCTAGTTCGTGTGCGTTGTCGGTGGACAGCGCGCATTTCGGAGCTAAAAGTCTCTTAAGCTGCACGTGGACAGAGGAAGCCATCGTAAGTAGCAGTGAGAGTACTGAATTATAATATCGTGGTTCGGGAAGTCGACTAGCGCATGTTACGGGGGACAAAGCCACGGAGATTCAACCTTGTGTCGGAAGGGCGGGAGGGGGCGGGAGCACAAACTGTCACGGGTAAAATTACCAGTCTTTGCAACTGCCATTTGGTTCTGCGATGGCTAAAATTGCAACTTGAGCAATGAGCAGGTAAGACGTACTCCACGTACATCCACGCAAGCCTTCAGAAGACGTTCAACCTTTCACAGTGTGGAATACAATGCGGCATCGCAGCTACACTGTGCGTGAATTGGGCCGCCAGTTCCACGGTACACAAGGTATTCACACGTATGCATTTATTATTGTGTATTATTCATACAGCTAAATCTTTCGACGAGCGAAAGAATTGTCCTGAACTGGGGACAGGTATTTTGATTGTTCAGGTCTCTTTATTTTCTAGCTATCTATTGTTCGTCATGAAACATATGCCACAGAGAAACAATAGCTTAGCAATCGTCTTGCAATCCAGGGATACGTATTTATCTTGCATTGAGATCGTGCCGCACCTTTTTGCGACAGCAAAAACCAATGCAAAGGTATGGCTTGTCAACGAACTGTAGGCTTTTCCCGTCAAACCATCAACCACAGAATCAACGTTTAATATAGACAACAACAAAGAACTTTCTCTCTGTGCTGTTTAGATGCAGCCTTTGAGGAGTACCAACCAAAGTGAGTATTGGCGTTTTTTTATAAATATTACATACACACTAAGAAACTGACAAGCTCTACCTGCAGAAATCGTCTCATGCAAGACCAGAAATCGAAATATTCCAAGTTGATTGCATCCATCTGAGTCTTTAAGTATGATCGGAAAGGTGAACGAGCAAGTTCGTCACAGGCCAGCAAACACAGCATCCGTCTGACAACACATTGTTGAAGGAAAATACACTGAGCGGCAAAAAGGTATTCAAATCCTCTTACAAAAATTATCAGTTTGATTTCTGCGATTTATAAAATCTTAGAGTAATAGACGGCAAAACAATAGGTTTGCTTGCAGTTTTTGTGTGTAATTTACCGATTCAATGCAGCAAGTCGTCTGCTGCCAAACACCCGACCGAACGACAAGCATTCGAAACGGGTGAAAATTCTGTATTTGTTGTGCTTACAGTAGCTCACATCCCACACGTCATAGGCGTGGCTGTTTGCCCTTTTCCCCAAACCTTTAAGCCACATTCACTCTTCAACGTGCGCCAACCTGTCCGTCTTGGGGTCGTCCCGTTTGAGGTCCCGGCAGCCGAAGACGTAGTGCAGCAAGAGATGGGTCATGTGACTCATGTCCTTGGTTTTGGACATGATCTCATACAAAACCTGATTCGTCGCCGTGCCTATCACGGCCTTTTGCAGCACGCCCCAAGCTGCTTCGTCGTCTACATCCATGACACTTTTTGGTAGGTCCACGTCTTTGTCTCCATCCTCATCCGTTTCGACGTCTGACTTTGTCTTTCTCCGCCAACTGGCATTGTTGTTACAGCCAAGGTTCTTGTCTGAAAACGTGTACATTATACAAATTCAGAGCAATGGCAGGCATACTGTGCTCACTAGTTTACACTCACTGCGCTTGTGTGTGTGTGTGTGTGTGTGTGTGTGTGTGTGTGTGTGTGTGTGTGTGTGTGTGTGTGTGTGTGTGTGTGTGTTGATAATAATGATGATGATGATGCATTTTGTTGGTTTGTTAGTGTAGCAAGGACTCTGTGCATCTATTATCTCATCCTTGCAAAATAAAGTTTCACTCGGTCAGTCATTTGATAAAATTGTTTATCATCCGTAACAGCCGTCCTTGCTTTGATCCCTCCTGTGGAATAAGCGTCCGTACTGCATTGTTAGTTAATTTGGCACAGAGCACGACATCACAATGCAACAGTCAGGCACGTTTCCCTGCCAGAAGGTTCTTTCTTTGTGGAAAGAAAGAACAGAGCACTACGTGCTCCAATCAAAGAGGCTAATCAAACTAAAAACCTGAAAAAGCGGAATCGAATCGAGTCACTGTAGTCGTCTGCTATCGGCGCAGTGAATGGAAGCGGGTTCCTTGTCTAGATCTCCGACTCAACAGCGTACAGAAGCTTCTTGAATAGTTTGAATCTTGCACTTAGTTATACAACATGTAGCTGTTGGTTGAAGGGCACTTTAATCGGTGTACGTGTACTAAATATTAGAATAAACACTTACGAACCGCGAAGAACCGACACAGGAAGACTCGCGCTCGATCCGTAACTGACGTGATCATGCTGGCAGAACGTGAACGGAGCTGTGCGTGATTGGTCTCGAATTCACCTCGCAAATTTACATTTCCTTCAAAGTGTTACCATGTTTAGTTGTGTCTTCAGTCGAAGTTTAGAACTTAAGTCTTTGTTCGGGTTGGAGTTTATGCGTGAATTGACACGGTCTTGCTACAATAAAAAGGCGCATTTTATTAATTTTGTCGCGTGTTGATCTCCCGAGGTACAAACACCTGAGTCTACTATGTGCAGCTTTCAGCTTTTAGTAGGATAAAGAATCAAAATACACCACAAATTGGCCAAAACAAGGATGATAAAGGTACAGCTAAGGGTTGATTTGCGCCCTGGATCAAAATACTCGTCGGTAAACAACAGCTCGATGGGGAATAACAGTTAATGGTGTAATGCACGTCTACTTTCTCTTTAGGCCAGAGAGGCAGTTCATACAAATCCGCTTGCCATTATAAGTACTTGAAGAGTTTAGAAAGCCGGGGCGGTCTAAGTGAGGAGATCCTGAGGAACTCAAGAAAGGTCGCACGACAGACGCTGCTGATCTGATCGTGCATTGAAAGCGTCTGGTCAATCTCGACACATAATTATATATTTGACACGATTCTGGAAAGAGATCTGAGAGCCACCGATGTTTCCGGCCTCGCTCCCAATAAAACTGTGGCGCGACAGACAGCCTAGTGGCATGACCTCGATGTTGTCAGTGTTAAGTTTAAGCTTGTTGCTAGTCATCCACCACGACACTGAATGCTTAGCTGCACGTGCGGCTGTAAGCGGTGTCAAGCGTACCTACCTCTGACACCTGGCGTTGTCGTCTGCTCTGACAGTGCTGGTGAAAGATCGGTATGAGAATCTGGGAAGATCATTTCCAGCTGATCCACCACTTGAGCGTCCTCTGAGGACGTGACTTCTCCTGGTAACCTCAAGTGGCACGTGTTTTTGTCGTCCCCGCCACGATCACTTTTAATTTTAAAAGGACCGAGCATGATGCCACGAAAGGAATTGATGTTTTGACTGCACGAGGTGAGGCAAAGGTCGGGCAGAACAACCGGCAGCTTGGGCAGAGGGGTCAGCGAAGACTTCTTTTTGGACAATATCTTCAGAGGCAAATCAAGCATACAGCTTTCCTCGGATGGTACATTTATTCTGGGCAAGTATACTGACTCACTAAAGGCGCTGGATCCGAAAGATCCTGCAGACTTGCTGAACAAAGTACATCTCCTGAGAAGTTTTTCCAAACTGCTGCCGTCAACTTCGTCTTCGGGTGACGTTTTGAAAAGAGCCTGAATGACAGACAGCATATCACGTACTTTCAGGACAGCAAATTGTTACAGGAGAATGTAAACCACGTTTATGTGTGTGTTAGTTTCTTGTTTCCCCTCTTTTGATCGTGCTGTACTAGTACTGGATAAATCATGTGACACGCAGCACGGCATCACATGACAACCAGGCATGGTTCCCTGCCAGAATGTTCTTTCTTACAGATGGAAAGAACACTCTGAGACTTTTTGTCAGAGAACCATCGATGAACAAGTATTAAGGCCTTTCACCTAATACCGTTATATGCTTGAGCAGACGAAAATATAGCACCCACACCCACTCACCCACCCACCCACACACACACACACACACACACACACACACACAGACGACGGAGGGCTATTTTGTTCACACACACAAACATCCGAACAATAACAGAATGCCTGCAGAAACAAATCTTGCCTGGACAATTTCGCGACGTTCGGTGTCGAGCACGTGCAGGACGTAACACGGCACCCAGTAGGAGCGCAGCGCATCAAGCAGCACGGCATGTACACGGCGAAGCACTCTCTTGGAATTCAGGTCCACCTCGCTAGCGTCCACGTAGAGTTTAGACTCTTTTATTGTCACATCAGCAGGCACCATCTCAAAAGCGAGAAGTTCTAAGGACATACACTCAACACGTTTGGATGTTGCTTGTAACAACCGTCTACAATGCTGCTTTCTGTGGATGACAGCGACAAAAGCCTTTGTGTCTCAGGTATGAAGTTAACCTTCACTCAAAAAGGTAACTCCGGTCGGCATTGGTACCAACCGTCACTGTGCAAAGTTTGGTGTTTGTAGACAAGCTGGTGTCCGAGAAAACGCCAATAATTATACAGCCAAACACCATTTTCTGCGGCCCAAACTGTGACCAGCACCTTGGCCCTTGCACAAGGACAGCCAAAGACAAATGATACAAGATTTTATATCAGAAATCATTGCACTGCGTATGTTGTACCCAGCAGTTAATGTCACAGTATGACCTGGGGAGCCGGGGTGGTCGAATGGTAGAGCGTTGGACTTCTAATGCTCGGGTCGTGAGTTCGATCCCGGCTGGGGCCAAATATTTGTGCTGGCTTTTTCATGGTTGCCCCGTCTTTGATATCACCCTACGTGGTGGAAAAGGACGTTACCCCCCCCCCCCACACACACACACAGTATGACCTAGGACGATTATACATGGAACCAAAAACAAGAAACAAAATCCCTCTTATTACGACACACCAGTCTCACCAGCAACGAGCAGTTCCTGCGCAAGACCCTTCTTCAGCCTCCGAACGGCATAATCATTCATGTACAGTCGCTTGACGTCCGTCAGTATTTGCCAGCGACGCTGCGGATCACGCGTTTGGTAGAACATCTGCACGTGCATCCAGCACGCGTACACACGCGCCCCGCACTTCCCCTGAAGGTACTGACGGAACAGATGCATGCCGGCCACACTGCCCAGAAGGTTCTCGGAGAACGTCCGCAGCATTTCTGGAGTCTGTTCATCTTTGTCTGTATATAGTTACCCATTAAATTTAGTACATCTG
The DNA here is from genome assembly GCA_018292915.2 of Batillaria attramentaria. Classification (NCBI taxonomy): domain Eukaryota; kingdom Metazoa; phylum Mollusca; class Gastropoda; family Batillariidae; genus Batillaria; species Batillaria attramentaria. The sequence goes on along the minus strand of JACVVK020000029.1, from coordinate 1,586,213 downwards.
GCGCCTGAAAATACCTACCGTTCGAATGAAAGTATTCTGCAAAAAAAACAGAGCCGCCTCGCAGACCTCTCCGGAAAAGACGAAGAAGAGAAAACACGAAAAACAAAACGACTACAAAAACCAACAAAAGAAAGAATCACAAAACAAAACCAAAATATACGCACGCCACCGGAACTACCACAAACACCAAACAACAACAACGAGAAACAATCAAGTAGAAGAACAAAATAGTCCTGCAATAGTATTGCAATTACCGCCTGAAGTTTTAGGATATACAGATATATTCAGCACCCTCTCTGTACATCGATTAGAGTACTGATGTAATAAATAAGCTCCCCCTTAAATTTGACAAGTTACAGTATGAAAAAAAGTTTCTACGGTTACGGCACAAGTTTACCGTTGTCATGGAGTCTGAGAGCGAAGTTGATGTGTCGTAGTTTGCAGCATAGACAGTATTCGCAGGCCAGTACAGTCTGTGTAAATAGTGAATATCTCGTCTCCCGCAGCCATCTTACAATTCGATATTTCTGTTCCAGGAATATGAAAGAGTGAACGGATAAAATCTACAACTATGAATGACACTGCGATATTGATAACGGCGACATGTAGCAGTTGAATAGGAAAACGATTTTTAGGACTGATTTACGTGTACAGGTGGACAGACAGAGTGGACTATGTGTACTCACCCGGTGGATCGCTTGTGCTACAGGAGGGTGAAAGAGGAACGTCTTGTCAAATATTTTGTACAGTACTTGTTGACCAAATGTCTGAAACGCCCAAAAGCCATGGGAGAGGTAAGAGAAAAGCATAAATTTAGTAGACTACCCATGCCTAGTAATTACCCATACGTTTCTGTACACAGAGAAAACACACATAATTATGATGATAGAACATACATATGATAATAGTGATTATGTGGGACTGCCTTTGCATTCAGAGAGAGAGAGAGAGAGAGAGAGAGAGGCATTACAGGCAGACAAAGAAAGACGTTGAAGTAGTCGGTAAATGTTTTGTCGTCCAGCAACTTCAACAGCAAACCCTCTGCCCAGTCGAAATCTGCACAGAATCAACAGTGAATGTACGACAGCAGATTTTGTCGTAAGACTGATTCAGACTGTACAAGTAAACGTGTGCAAGAGATATCTATCTTCCTAAGGAGGATGAGTTTGAGAAACGGAGTGGTAAACTGAGACTGCCAAATGTGCGCACACAGCGTTACAAAGATTCATTTGTCACGATAGCTATCGCTACTGTGAATGACACTCACTCACGAGCGCGAGAGCACATGACTGATCAACCCCCTCCTCCTTCCTTTGCTGTTGTGATAATTAATGCACTTCATTATTGTGACCTGTCTTGTTTTGTTTCTGGCACACGTAGTCTTTGGTAGTTACAGTAACTGTTGGTACTGTATGTATATGCATGTCATTTTAGATGGCAAAAGAACTGGCACTGTAATCTCTTATTTGCATTTACAAATGAAATATTTTATCTTGTCTAAACACAGAGACAATTTACTTTAAGAGTCGGATAAATTCAGAAGGGGTTTGTTTTTCTTTGCCGCAAAATGCGACCTGATTCTCTTCAGCTAAACAGCGTGGATGTGGCTATCCATAAGACTAGACGTATAACCATCGTTGAATTATATTTGGATTATATTTGGATTAAAACAGGATAACTGCAAATGTTGTGTGTACTAGACATTAGGCTTAGTACCTGTTTCAGAAGCCATGTTGTCTGCATTGTGAGTTGCAAACATGGTGGTGTGTCTAGCGGAGCGTATAGCCCCTGCCGCCATTGTCTGTAGAATGACGTCAAAGTAAGGATATGAACTTTTCTTGGTCACGCGCAGTATGACATGTCGTGAGATGACGTAAGCCTCGTGGTAGTGTTCAGCATCTATGTCATACTAGTCTGTATTATATTTGACTGGTTATCCAACAAATCGCTAGATCTAATTCATAGCAAAAAAAGGGAGTATTCCAGTTCAGTTATCCTGTTGTCCAATTAACTTGATTATGATCGCCTTCATGTTGTTGCAATTAAACAAATAGATAATGCATATGAGTACGAGATGCTCCCCGTGCATCACACCTTGCTGTGTGGAATTCCCCGTGGCAAGATGGTACTCACCACGACGAAAACGTAAGTACCAATTCACAGAATATAACCTCCTCATGCCTCTATATTGTGAGTATTATTCTAGACTGGGTACAGATCTAACACGCTTGTCTGTTCATCGTGATCAATCGGCGTTGTTGAACAGCTTCATGTTAGATCTGTACCGAACACTTACTTACAGATTATATTTATAAACGGTGGCACATGTCGTTTTTGGGGGGAATGTTTATTCCATTGAGAGCTTGAACAGCGTTTAAGTATACTCTTCGCTCGTCTTGCCTCCGGGTACAGGTAACAGCTGGGTCTGGATAGCACGACGTGTCTTCACAGTACCTTCAACGTCTGCAAGTCAGGAAACTCTCAAACAGTCAGCGAGCCAAGTCCGCTAATGAGGAAACCGAGGTCCACGGTAAGCGTGGTGCTTCTGGGGACGACGGCCAATCAGAAATACGCATTTTCCGAAAAAAGGAAACCTAACTGTCTTAGCCTCCTTGCGAAATATGAGTAACTGATTTGCTTAAACAGTTGACAGTTGTTCCGAGTCGGAGTACAGGTTCTTGTAGGAAACACCACAAGGGAGAAACTACCATCACCCTAGCAGTAGGATTACACTAACCTCTTATTAGCATAAGCACCAGTTTTACACATTGAGATCTAGCAACGATTTCTGAAGCATCAATATAAGCCGCTAAATGTATAAGGGCCTACGAGCTTTTCAAATCCATGGCGCTGAGGCACTTTTACCGAACGACGCTACATCTCTCTTCACATCCTAGCTAGATGTCGGATTACTATCGGTAATTCACTCTTATACTTTCTAACAACACAATATGCATTGCATTTTAGTAGCGTCGAATTGTTTGCGATCCACTTCCGTATAGCTGCATATCTTAGACAGCCGCAATATGATTGCTTTGAATGCATTCCGTGTTCTTACTTTTATTCTTGTAGCCATTTTGTTTGGTATTCCGCGGAGATGAAACAATGATGTTACGTATGTTGACAGAAAGAGAGTACACCTGACCTTTTCCTTGCCTCTTAGCAAACAAATAACGTCGAGTAGTAAGCCTAGCTGGTTTACGCCAATTGTTTTTTGACGTACGTAAAAATCAGTCTAGTTGCAATAAATTCTTGTAAGAAGTTTTATTGACTGACAGGCATGAGGGGCTAGGTGGGCGTGGCTGTGTCTGGGGCCATGAACATGGTGGCCGTCACTTAACGTGTCAGGTTATAAAAGTATCAGGCAAGTGCGCCCTATAAAACCTTACCGTGTGATAGGTGACAGTAGCAGGATAAAACGATAATGCCGAAAATCGTTGGCGATAGCAACCCAGACTGCAGCCCATCAAAAAATTCTGAAAAGACGGATATTCAACTGCGGTCTGCGCAGAATGCATGAGTTATATTGTCACAAGATTTTTATTCCAAAATTTGTGCACAAGAAATTACAAAATTAAATGAGCATAGAGGTATCCTTAAAATGACAGCAAGCTTCTCAAAATCGGTGTGTATAAATATGTTGAAATAATTTTGAGAGACTGTGGAATGAAAAAGATATCAAATACCAATACTGAAGACATGTATTTTGTATACATTCAAAGAAATATGTATATATATATGCATATAGAAAAAGTCGTATTTACAAAAAGCCACACAACAATGTAACTGACAGTTGTAGCTCAACACCTGTGGATGAGTTAGAAGTAGTAGCCTGTCAAGTAAAAGTAATATTGTACAACGTCTAAGCTTTAAAAAGAGAAAAAAGTTTTTAAAAAATTTAAAAGCTTAAGAGTTTAAAAAGTTTTAAATTCATCCTGTCGTCTGTCTTCTCCATAAAAGTCAATGTAAAAGTGATCCCAATACATGTATCCCTGCCCTGGAATACAATTCAGCTACAGGAATGCCAAATTTTGACATGCTGATTTCAAAATCCTCGTTAATGAACCCAGAGTCAAAATTTGCTACAGACAATGGTGTTCTTAGACCATACAAACGCTTCAACTGCAACGCTGACACTGATCAGACAGCGGCTATAGCACCGCAACACTCTCAAGTTTAAAAATCAGTCCCAACTGTAATACTGGAGTCAATAAAGAGATGAAACTCTACTGGCTGGAAGGCTTGCCGCAAACTCGACCTTGCAGTGTGCACGTACTTCTACTGCGGGAACTGGCTTAATCTCCGTAGTAATAATCTGTGCTTATCAGTCAGGATCTGCTGAAAGCGGGTAGGGTGAAGTGCCCCACGCTGAAACCCGCCGGTAAAAGCGGTCGAACGCCGGCGTTGTTGCCCCGGTCCCTGCCCGGCGATGTCGGGCAGATGAAGCTTGTCTTCAGCTGGTGGAAAGAAAGCAAACAAAGTAAAGGCGTGAGAACATTTCACGAGAGAGAGAGAGAGAGAGAGAGAGAGAGAGAGCCAAGAATCAAGAAAACTTTTTTTTTTTTCAACGGTTGAGGTAGTTAACGTGAAATGTTCAGTCAATTTTCATACCTGCCGTTGCTATTTCTAGTTGTATCTATCTAAACAGAAAATACACACACACATGTAATGCAACAGGGAAAAAAAAGCAAAATAGCAAGAAAACCATAGGAAAGAAATGAAACTACACTCTGATAAGACAGGAACATTTTAGAAGCGTAATGAACATACCAGTTACGTCAATACGTGTAGGAGAGAGAGAGAGAGAGATGTTGGAGATACAAGGACTGAGCTAAACGTGGGCGCCGACTTATTTCCTCCGATTTTTGGCTCCCTTGTGTAACAATGGGAGTCTATGTATTAACCCTCCGTCGTCTGTCTGTCTGTGTGTGTGTGTGTGTGTGTGTGTGTGTGTGTGTGTGTGTGTGTGTGTGTGTGTGTGTCCAGAAAACTTTGTCATTTTCTCAGAATCTACAAACAGCAGAGGCACCAAACTTGGCATGCTGATAGACAACCAAAAGGCCTTTCAAAATATATCATTTTATATGACCTTGACTCAAGGTCAAGGTCACTAAAGCTCTCTGAAAATTTTACATTGGCATTTTCTCGTAATCTACAAACACCAGAGGTTTTAAACTTTGCATGATGATAGACAGTTGATAAGAGCTTTACAGATATACATGTAGTCGGTGGCCTTGTGTCAAGGTCAAGGCCGTACAAGCTATTTTTGTAAAACCTTAACATTGGCATTTTCTCAGAAACAACAAACAGCAGAGGCGCCAAACCTGGCGTGCTGATAGACAGTGATAAGACCTATTGACACATGCCACCTTAAATGACCTTGACTCAAGGTCAAGGTCATTAAAACAGTCTGTTGGGAAAATTTACATTTGCACTTTCTCAGAATCCAGAAGAATCAGAAGCATCAAACTATATGTGCAATGATTGACATTAGCAGCACCTTTACAGACATACCTGTGTTCAGTGACTTTTAGTCAAGGTCAAGGTCATGCAAGCGTTTTTGGGGAAAACTTTAACCTTGGCATTTTCTCCAAAACAACAAACAGTAGAGGCACCAAACGAGGTATGATGAGAGACAGCAATGAGACCTACCTTTCTGAATGACCTTGACTGAAGGTCAAGGTCATTAAAGCTGTCTGTTGTGAATTTTAACATTACTGTTTTCGGAGGAACTACAAATACTAGAGGCATCAAACTTGGCACAATGATAGACATTGATGAGATCTCATTTGAATGACCTTGACCTAAGGTCAAGGCCACACAAACTGTTTCGGGGAAAATTGTAATATTGCCATGAACTCAGAGCGCCAGAGACACTTTACTTGGCATGATAATGGATAGTGATAAGAGCTGTACAAACATACTCTTGTGAATGACCTTGACCTGTGTCACAAGGGAGCCATGGAGGCTTTTGCCTCTCTAGTTAATGTTGGCCTCGTCGCTTACGGGTATTTAGGGCTTTAGGCGCAGAGCTGGCTGCCAGCTTTGTCCAAAAGTCACAGTGCAAGTACGGGCAGAAAGACTGACGTAAAATGATACGAGCGCCTGTATTTGTGGCCGCCTCGCCCAGAGACAGCTCGCTGAGACAGCCAAGCACTAATGATGCAGATCGACTGATGTTTTTTTTTTTTTTTTTTTTTTGGGGGGGGGGGGGAATAAACTAAACTGAAACTGAACTATCTGAGCAATAACTTACTGTATAACTAGTACTTGACTGAATAAACATCGTTGGTTAAAATTCTGTCAATGATAGATTATAGCGTTCAACACTCACTTGGGCGTCGTCTGCTGTTGACAAGGGTCTCCACAAGATCACTGATCTGCTCGGCCCAGCCTCTGCTGATGACGTGTTCGCGCCCCAGAACCCGAAGAGCACCTGTCAGCGGGGCCAGCTGTTTCGTCAGTCCCGTAGGCCCATACATCTCCAGATACTTTTCTCATCACAGCAAGTCAACCGCAGCACATGCAGTACAAAAGAAACACACACACACACACACACACACACACACACACACACACACACACACACACACACACACACACACACACACCATTGCCAGAAATCATTACATTACAGCCGCTGAAAACATCTTCCATTCTGAAACCAACGGAAAAGAGCACAAACGTCCTCCCTCCATCCCTCAAACAACACAACCCACAACACCCCCCCCCCCACACACACACACACCCTCCTCCCAGTTTCAGTGATGAAAAGCAAGATTGTGACAGCAATGCCGGGATCATGAATAATCTGAAGGAATCTTTTTATAGCAAATGCAAACCACTCCAACCTCAGGAATATATAGTTTTTTTTTTTTTTTTTTTAAACAAAATCTGTCAGAGCTACAGAGGGGTGCTACGAACTCATTCAGTAAAACTGGACACAATTCCAGAAAATAAAGGCATTTTTTTTTCATCTAAAAACGTAACATGACTGATTACTTTAAATGGGCGATAACTCTTCTAAAAATGTGGCAAAAGGAAGATCGTGAAAAGTACGTCTGGAGATTCTGACTGCTCATTTCATCTCAAAGTACTGCAGCCAGGTAAGTCACAACTGCAACAGGGAAATCACAAAACACGAACAAGCATCCTCTGTCAGACGACCTGCGTGAGGCTGACATGAAATGCTTAGTTCACACATAAAATCTGTAAATATCGACACTGCCTCCGACATTTTACCAGCCCTCTAGATCTTCCAAATTTTATGTAAAAATTAAATCAGTCGGGGAAGTCACAACACCAACAGCGCAATCACAAGACATAAACAAGCGTTATCTGTCATCTGTCTTTTAACAAAGGAGGGGGGAGGGGGGAGGTGTCAAAGAAAGAACACTTGAAGAAGAAGACAAATCTGATGTCACATACCCGCAAGTCCCTGGCAACATTCTTCCACAGTTTCTTCTTCAGTGAAGGCTGGTGTTTGCTCTTGTCCTGCACAAGCTGGAATCCTCGTGCTTCTGGATCTGGCGCTGTTAGCGTGACTGAGATTCTTTTAACTCCCAAGTCCTTGTCGCTTGCAGGTTTTCCGGTTTTGCAGGTCGCTTTCTCTTCTTCGAACCGGACTTTCCCTTGCGATGTCTTGCTTTCTTTTTCCTTTTTCGAAAGCTCTTTTTCCCGTTGCGCATGCGTTACTTCTGACGCCATGGCAACACGAGACGATGGGTGTTCCGCTCGCCCCAGTTCGTTCTGCATTATCTTCATCAGGGAAACCGGTTTCTTGACACCTAATGCCGCAAGAACCGCAGGACCCTTTCGTGACTCTGTACCAGTATCAGAAACATGCTTGCCTATCGCACGTTCCTTACTAGAAACCGGTTTCTCGACATCTAATTCCGCAAGATTCGCTAGACCCTTCCGTGACTGTGTAGGCCTACCAGAACCAGAAGCATGCTTGCCTATCGCACGTTCCTTACTAGAAACGGACTTCTTGACACCTGATTCCGCAAGAACCGCAGTACCCTTCCGTGACCCTGTACCAGTTCCAGAAACATGCGTGCCTGTCGCACGTGCCTTACTAGCCTCTGCTGTAGCTTTACCACCCACCCCCGATTTCCCGTCTTTCGTCTTCGGTTCTTCTTTTTGTTCCTTGGCGATTTTAGATTTCTGGTGAATGAAAACAAACGGCGTTTTCTTCCTTTGAATATTACGTAGACAAGTAGTGCAAACAAACATACTTGATATATACAATGTGCAGCGGAATGTGGCGGAAAGGAAACAGCTGACAATACTAGATACTTCAGTCGGGATACGGTAAGAAAAATGGAAAGCAAGATGGGCGTGCTTTTTGTTTTTTGTCTACTTGTTGGTAGGTGTCTTCAATTTTACACTAGTGCCAAAACGGAAAACGAGTATCAGATGAACTGTCACTGCCTTTTTATTTCCTCTCCAGAGATCTGCTGAAGAGAACCAGGCATAGGGACTGTCTTTGGGAAAAAAATCTACACGTTCGGGCACACGTATGTCAACAGCCCTTGTGGCTCTACTCGAACGGCTTAACCGCGCAACCGTATGGGGCAGGGAAAGGTTACGCGAGTGTTTTTTTTTTTTTTTTTTTTACGTGAACACACTTGACCGTGACATCATTCTTGACCAGGAAGTCAAACTTGACCGTGACGCCAAAATGACATGGACAGAGGAACAGGTTCCTGCATAACTTACATGGTAGGAAAAGAGTTAAGAGAGTTTTGTGAAAACCACTTTCATAATAAAATGTCAAGGCTTAGACGAAATCACGCTTTATTATGCAGGGTTCCTCAGCCCCACACATTTTCAGGGACACCCGTCCACAGTTTTTGAAGATACGAGAGGTTCTGGTTACCTTCCTTTCCGCCAAGCTTTTTCTGAGTCGCTCTAAACTGCTCACAGAAAGAACGCCGTCTGACAATCTGGTATCATCGGCTTCTTCTGCCACCGTTGCTGGACAGAATAAAAGAACGTGTGACGTATTTAACACCTAAGTAAGCTTGGTGCGAAATAACAGCAAATACAACAGAACAAAGTTGTTTTTAGCGTGTTGTTGTAGCTGTTAGATTGCCTCAAGAAGCCGAAATGAAGGCTTCAACGCTGCAAGGAAGGACACTGCGTATGATTGGGTGGTGTAAGGGGGGGGGGGGGTATGAGAACTGCTGCGGTAGTCAATTCTTGCAAACTGCTATCGTTAGACCGCCTGTCGTCTGTACAACAAGGACTGATTGATTGACTGATCGCCTACACTGTGATTGTTAGATTGCCTAACTGTAAAGCCACACTTGGGCTTGATGCACTGCATCAACTCCTCTAGATAAAATCCCGGAGGCCGGTGTGTCCATAATGGCACTCACAAGAATGACCTATGTTATCACATAATACATGTAAATGACTGTGACAAAGCGCCGAAAGAGAAACTGATGACTACAAATCACTGGCTTTTTTTCTGCCCCAATTCCAGTGGTGCTCCTCCCAGGTCATGAGTGGTATCCACGGCGGGCTTGGAAGCTGGGACAGTTTTTATTATGCATGATGAGGATGGTCAGCTATGCAGGTCCGTATGGTCGGGACTGCGGGACAGGGCCGCATTCCACGCTTCCTGTAATAATATCCCAGTGTTAAACAGGCCCGGAACTACGGCACCTGCGGTGCTCGCCGTGTAATCATCCACATCATGAGATGTGTAATACCAAGGGAAGCCGCACACCCGAAGTCGCACATGTGAAGTGGGCGAGTCTCGGCTGTGTGTCAACAGCCTCCCCATTGGGCCGATAGCACACACGCTCTGGGTGGGAGCCGACCTAGTTAGGAAAAAATCCCACTTGCCTCGGCTGGGACTCGAACCCGGAACCGGCTTCCGGTCCATGGTCCGGAGTGCGAACCACTACACCAGGGTGGGTAAACGGCCTTGGCTGTGATACGTCGGTAAAAACACACCACCTTGCTGTTAAGGATTGTATCTGACAAAGTGCACGTCTGCTAAGCACACTTTTAGTATCTACTAATTCAAAGAAATCTTTATTATATCAAATGGGACATTCGGTAGGGATGGACATAAAATGAACAAGCAGACAATACGCGCAAAATGAAACGCAAAAACGCACTAATATATAAACAATCAGTTTTAATTGCCAGCGGCACACGAACAGTGTGGTTTTGCGCAAGCGCTTTTTTGCACAGCGTATCACCAAAAGGTTCACAGCGTATCACCGCGCGATCTTTTTCTGCACAGCGTATCACCGACCTGGGATGCACGTTTTTGCTCAAAGGAGACTAAAATGCCGCAAGTTATCTGCTGATTGTTACTTGTATAACCACCAGCTACCTCGAGAAGCGTAGTTGGTGCTGTTTGGATGCGTTTGAGCACCAGAATCGGACCCGACGGATCGGCCTCGCGATCGATCTAAGTTTGCACATTAAAATCTCGCAGACTTTGTCAGATTATGCCCACTTTCCGCCGCAGTTGTACCTTTACCTGCTGCCTGTAGGTGCGCCAATCTCTAAGAGTGTAGCAGATGCTAAAAGTATGCTAGCACACGTGCACTTTGTCAGACACAAAGCCTAAATAGCAAGGCGGTGTGTTTTTACCGGCGTATCACAGCATTGCACAGCGTATCACAGGGCAAGGCCGTTTACCCACCCTGTACACTAAGTTTTCCGGTCGCTTTTTCCTTTTTGTTGTCGTGCCGTTGCAGTCCAGTGTCTATGGTGAACTTGCAGCCCTCCTGATCTACAGCTGCAACATTTATAAAACAAGGGCATCGATAACAGCAACAGCAACAGCATCGCCGCCACCACCACCACCACCACAACACTTATACAGGAAATGATGATAAAGGTAATTGTGGGACACCTTAGCCTCTGAAAGAAAAGATTTTGATCGTCACTAGGAGACCGATTTTTTTTTTAAAGTACCGCGGCAGTCAGAATGAAACGCTTATGACACTCTGACAAGTGTGTGTGTGTCTGACCTTGTGGCACTGGTTTTTGTTTTTCCCTGGTCGGTTACTTGAGTTTAACGTCCCACGCCAGAAGGTGTGTCTGGAAACGACTCTGGTGGGCAGGGTTAGGGGGAAGAGAGACAACTATCCTAAATAAACAGTCCAACTGACCACTGTTCAATCCATGATCTAGTAAATACCGCACTGCCATGTCAACCACATTTGATGCGTATCCTTGACCGTGATGGCCAGGTTCACGCAAACAGGCCCAGTTCACACAACCAAAAGGAAACTGGCAACGTTTCGGAGTAAGCACAAATGTATAATCCCGCTATATATAGAGTTTTCTTTGCTTTCTTTATGGCGTTTTGCTTCTATTTATTTTAGAGCCCGCCCGAACATTTCATCGCCCCTCGAGGGATAAATAAAGTATTGTGAACTTGAACAGGCTTTAAGCGCAGAGGTGGACAACACTGTGGTACTTACCTTCTCCATGTGCGCCTTTCATGCGCAAGTCAGCTCGGCGTTGGATTATGTTGGGTGCTGGGAACAGGTCCAAGTAGTTCAGATAAGTGCCCGGCCAGCTTCCTCGCTTACGGGCCAGTGGCCCGGTCAGCTTTTTCATTTTGGCCAGCCACCCCGCCGAAAAACTGGTGTCAGAAATACGTACATTTTACACCGAATACCCGTGTTGTCTAAAAAAGCAACGGGGCGGCAATATCTGTAGTCCAGGAATGATAGGATGAAAAGGAGCGTGTTCGCTTTTCCTGATTTCCGCAAAGTTCGCCAGTCCCTGTGACCTTGACCCCTGACAAGTTCGCAAAAGCCTTCTAGTCCAACCAAAAAGATGGCAATTTTTTGCTGCCACATGTTTATACAGTTGTTGAACATGAGCATAAGAACACACAAATGACTTGACTTTTCAGCATCCCCGTCACCTTGTAAACAAAATTTACCCAGACATCGAACGTAGAGGAAGAAGAAGCAGCTAATTCACAAGTTGAGGGGGGGGGGGGGGGGAGAGAGAGAGAGAGAGAGCTTACGAATTCCAAAAGTGGTAGAGGATAGGCGTCAGGCGCATGAACGCCACATAGTAGAGGTCAACACTCGGCCCTCGCTTTTTCAGACTGTCTCCCATGCTAGCTGAAAGCTCTTCAGAAATATTTATCTGATACAAAGAAAGCGCATAATTATATAGTGTATATTCAAACAGTATTACTATGCGTTTAATACGCCTTTTTCTACATCGAAAAATCGCACTTCAAGTGATTCTGAAGTATGTTGTTATTGATTTGTCGCTGTTCGTTTACCTCATAGTTTATCAATATTATCGTTGGTTAATTCCTACTCCGTCTTCTTCTTCAACAAAGCCTGATAGGGGTAACCCTGTCTAGGAGACAGACAATCTGACCTGTAGTTTCGGAGGTATATCCGAGTCAAGGTAGCACCGAGCAATGGTGAGTGCCCGTTGCTGTGCTATTGGTTCATATCTGAGTCCCACGCTGGTACTGTTGGACAAGGCCACCATCTCTTGTTTGTATCTAAAGATTAAAATTGGATGTAACATGACTGTACAAGGTCACAGAGAGAGAGAGAGAATTGAAATTGAAATAACTGTATTTGAAAACGGTGGAAGTTTTGGACTTGCAACCAATTTTCAAACTTGCCGTTTTGAAGAACAAACAAATAAACAAAAAAGCCAAACGATCAAACATACTTAAACCTGGAACATAAAACGTCAGACACACACACACACACACACACACACACACACACACACACACACACACACACACACACACACACACACACACCGTACACACACACACACACACACACACACACACACACACACACACACACACACACACACACACACAAGTACCGCATGCATGAACTAGTATGTCCATATATAATTATGTAAACGTGTGGCATCTATTTTTTATGATTATTTGTTATTTGTGGCTAATAGATATATGAAGAGGCTGTTTTTAAACGATGAGGCTGACCGACTGTGCCTAACATGGACAGGAAGCGAATTCCACAATGAAGTTCCGGAAAATGCGAAACTACTTCTATACATGTCAATGCGGGGACGGGGAATTCTAAAAGTTAGTCCTAACCTAGAGTCTATGGATGTGGATTCTGAGAGAGCACATGCAAGATATTCCGGAACTAACTTTTTGCGGAGTTTGTACATAAACATTCCTTTGTTAAATTGAAAGTGGCTCTGTAAGGGAAGAATATCTAACAGTTTAAGTTTTTGATCTGTTGAGAAGGTTGGTACTGGTAATATTAATTTTGCAGCTCTCTTGTGTAAAGAATTCAGAGAGAGAGAGAGAGAGAGAGAGATGATGATGATGATGATGAAACGTTTTTTATTCAGGACAGAGCATTTAGGCATTGCGACCTGTCTTACATGCTGTCCTGCTATTCTACATTAAGGGGTATTAAAAAAAAAAAGACAACATCAAAACAAGGGGGAAAGAAAAGGAAAAAAGAGAGAAAAAACAAACAAACAAACAAAAGTATTAACTATTTAAAGGAAATAAAGGAGAGAAAAGTACACATGATAAACAAATCAAAACATACGTGGCATATACCGATGATATTGGCTGTATGCCAAGCAAGAACTTCAAAGTCGTCACTAACATTACAAAACACGTATGTTAACACATTTTTATCTATATGGTCAGATGAGCGTGTCGTGTAGAATTGACAGAGAGAGAGAGAGAGAGAGAGAGAGAGAGAGAGAGAGAGAGAGAGAGAGAGAGAGATTCACTAACCTGAAGACCTCCATCCAAAAGCGAAGATCGGCCGTGAGTTTGTTGACGACGATAGGGATCGGCTTAGCGCCCGGACTGTTGGGAGGCTTAGTCAAGAGCTTGCGAAAGTACACGGGATGGGCCGACCAGTCTACCGTCGTATACGCTGAACAACGTACACGGCTCACATTTGTATTTCATATATATTTCATATTACATAGGTGACTTCGTGATTGCAGGCACAATAACATTCACATAACAATACGATTTACTACTGCGAATTCAGTCAGTCAGTCTCTCGCGCGGTCCGTATAAAAATTACTTTACGGCCAGCAAAAAACCTCCACGGCTTGCGTTTGACATTTACCTTTAGAAGAGTTCACCCGACAATGTGGACCAGAGAGGCATTCCTACCAGCCATCGCTCAGCTAAGTTTTAATGGTCACAGTGAGTGACAGCTGACTAAAAGAAGACAGAAAATAGACGACGGAGGCCTATAACATAGACTCACCTTCTTACATACGGTGTGAGTAAAATGTTTAAAAAATAAGCATAACTTTACCATCGTTCTTAAGCTCAGAGTGATAGATTTCCCGTCGCAGGTACTCATGGAACAAGCGATTCTCCAAGGGGTCTTGTAGAGAACGTGCAAAATGCCGTATCTTCCGCAAAACGTTATGCACGGACCGCAGCTGAATGACCACAGAGAGACGATGAAAGTTTGAACTGTACGTAAAGTAACGAGATACATCAGGACAAATACAGGCACGGGGAAGACTAAAACGGCGCAGAATATCTGCGTACGAGTGATATCAACGACCGAGCATCGAGAAAAATGCCAGCAAATATATTTGGTCCCAGGCGGGATCCGAACTCATGACCCAAGTCTTGAAAGTCCACCGCTCTACCATTTGGCTATCCCAGTTCCCTTAAAATGGAAAAGCAGTTTATCAAAGAGTCTTCTCTCTCTCTCTCTCTGTGTGTGTGTGTGTGTGTGTGTGTGTGTGTGTGTGTGTGTGTGTGTGTGTGTGTGTGTGTGTGTGTGTGTGTGTGCGCGCGCGTGCGTGCGTGCCTGCGTGCCTGCGTGCGTGTGTGTCATACCGTCATACGAAACTTCCAAGTTTCCAACGCGAACCTCATTAACCTTTCCTTCCTGGGACCTCTCCCTTGTGCCATCCTGGTGCGAGCTGATAGTTTCCGCTTCACGGAGATGTTCTTCGTTTTCTCAACAGGCTTTACTCCAAGCTTGTTCCCCACTTGTAGGCCACCCAAGTCCCAAGTTTCGTCGTCGTCTTCGTCTACAGGGGGAACAAAAATGGCGTTGCGTCGCGACCTAGGCCTGAACCTTCCCATGAAGTAAGACGTGTTGTCCAACCATTGGACGTTACGTCTTTGCAGTTCATCGGTTGCGGCCTGAACGAGTCTCGCGAGTGACACGGCCATCGCTGATTGCCCGGACTTCTTGTCCGGCTTTGACTTTTCGACCATCAGCATGAGCGCCGACTTGCCCGTACTATCCGAGGGCTTCTTAATCAGTTCAATTTCAGGTGTAGGCTTGTCTTCTGCAGGTGAGGGCACGTCTCCTTCAAGTGAACGCTGGTCTCCTGCCGCTAATTTCGCCTTGCTAACAGGGACCGTATCCTTATTCTCCGCTTCCTTACACTCCACTTCCCACTGGTCGGGCTCCTCGCCGACATTATGACTGTAGTGACGCTGCCACGTGACCAGCCACGGCTCGTTCGGATCCTCCCGGCATTCCATCAGAAGCTCATCTGTCGGCCAGCCGTCGATGTACCTGGGAAACCTGCGGTGGACAAGACGTTAGAGACATATTCCAAGACAACTAGCCTTCACAGATGCCAACTTGAATGTTGAATCTGTGCCAGCTTGCGAGATGTCACTATGCTGGTGACTAAGCAGTGCGATGTTTGACACTACAAACATAACACCAGAACGATTTGTATGCACAACATTGACAGAAGATGCTCCTTTAACTCGTCAGTATCAATGAACAGACTCGTGAACAGATGGTGAATAAAAAACACTTTGCGACATTCGGGTAATGCAGTTAACTTCTGAAGCTTTTCAGACCCTCAATGCGGATATAGCGAGGTACCACTTTAGAACCAATGAATGCATCGCGGTCGGTGGTCTGGGGCGGTCGGTGGTCTAGTGGTTAAGAGACTTGTCACCAATGGGAGAGGTTAGGGGTTCGAGTCCCACTCGGGGCAAAGCATTTTTCCTCCTCGTATGTGACACCGTTCATTCGGGCCGATCGTCGGGGGTTCTCTCCGGATACCTCCCCCTCTGCTTTGGAAATGTTCAGCCCACAAAATTTGAAAAAGAAATGCAATTCTAAATTCCGAAATTCAAATAGCTGAGCTGACCCTTCGCACCACGTGATTGTAATGTGTTTATGTCCAGTGTGTGAGAGAATGCGTGTGATTTACGTGAGCGTGCGTGCTGGGTTCAGTTCGCGGCGCTTTGAGCCGATTCATGAAATTGGGTGAAGTGCCTATACAATACTCATTCTTATTATTATTATTATTATTATTAATGCATGACGTGGGTGGGTGGGTGTTTGGGGGTTTAACGTCCTTTTCCACCACATAGGGTGATATCAAAGACGGGGCAACGATGAGAAAGCCAGCACAAATATTTGGCCCCAGCCGGGATCGAACTCACGACCCGAGCATTAAAAGTCCAACGCTCTACCATTCGACCACCCCGGCTCCCCTATTAATGCATGACGTCAAAACGAGAGGAGAGTGGCTTGAACCATGCATAACCAAACTGAGGCCATGCAGACCTAAACCTGTCCTTCGAAAGCGAAAAGTGACAATCCTCTCACAAACCTACACCCATCTTCATGTCTTTTTCAATTTAACGTGAAATGACGGCGAGGGATGGTTCTGTGAAACTCACCATCTTTTATCCAGATGGGCCAGCACAACGGCCTGAACCTCCATCGCGTCTTTCAATGTCACCGCAGTCTTCCCAGACATCTTCTTGACCAGACTGTCATCCAAACATTGAAGCTTCTTGCCTGTGAAAGCCATAAAAGAGGGACTGTACTTTGTTGAAAAGAGGCAAAAAGACCCATTTCGCAAAGACGTCACGCATAAAAATAAGACTGAGTCGCAGCGGAAGAAGAGTGCCGTGCGCAAAACAAAAACGCGCGTGGTGTGTCCAAGGGTTCTGTGGCTGTGCGATATCGATTGTCTTGATAAAGTACTTTGCCATTAAATTTTGTCACAATGTTCGCGAACTGCTACATTCCCAACTGTGACGCAACAAAGCAGAACAACCCATATCACACTCTCATCCGTCTGCCCAAAGTGAAATCTAAGTGAGCGTCTTCGTAGTGCATAAAACACTATGTCCTACCGCCAGAAGAGTACTGGACATTCCCCAATCCACCGCCTGTTTTGTATGTGGGCACGACACTCTGCTCAGATGGATTTTTTTAGGCGTGAGTCCTCTGTGTGTGTGTGCGTGCGTGCGTACGTGCGTGCGTGCGTGCGTGCGTGCGTGCGTGCGTGTGTGTGTGTGTGTGTGTGTGTGTGTGTTTGTTACCTCCATCATTAAAAATTTTTTGATGGATCAACTCCAGTAATCTCTTCCTGCGAGCACCTTTTACCATTTCTGCGGCATAGACAGTGCGGCAGTACTGTAGCTGCAGCACTTTCGCCTTCTTTTGACCAGTGAGAAACGTGGCGAAGAACTCGTACTGATCTGGACACTTTATACACTCCATGAGATCCATGTAACTGTGACCAAAGAAGGGGAACATGTCAAGAATTTTCAAAATAAAAAAAAAGAAAGGATAGGTATTGGGTGGCGCTGCACCGCGGCGACGCGCTTCCCCCGGGGGAAGCAGCCCGAATTTCCCGAAAGGGACAATAAAGTAGTTTAAAAAAAAGAAAAAAAAAGGGTTGCATTGCGACGCAAAGAACACAAGCAACACTTAAACAAACAACAACAACAACAAACAAAGAGCATCCCGTCTCGCCTCCCCCAAGAAGAAGAAGAAGAAGAACAAGAAGAAGAAGAAGAAGAACAAGAAGAAGAACAAGAAGCAGAAGCAGAAGCAGCAGCAGCAGCAGCAGCAACAACAACAAATCAAGACACCCCATCCACCCTCATAGTAAAACCAAAAACAAAACGAAATTTAACAAGAATTAAACAAACAAACAAACAACAAAAAGCAAAAGAAAACAAAAAAAAACCCAAACAAATAAGCTAAAACAACAACCAAAAAATCCCAAAGAACAACAAAAACCCTAAAATAAAATACAACAGAGCCAGCAACGTCCAAGGTTTTCTATGGATGCCTTATCGCTCATTCGACCACTCTCACTCCCTTCGCCCTCACACACGCACACACACGCGCACACACGCACGCACGCACGCACGCACGCACGCACGCACGCACGCACACACACACACACACACACACGCACACGGGCACACGCACGCACGCACGCACGCACGAACACACACACACACACACGAGTCCATGACTACTGCCGTTTCAGTACTGTACACAACTACAGGTCTCGCCAACGAGCGTACAATGACACTCGAAACGTGTACCCCAACTTTTCTGGTTTTTCTAACTCCATCTTGTCAACCTGCCACACAATCTCTGGCGCTGTTTGCAAGAGCTCGTCAATATCATCAATGTCGTCAAAATTGATATCGTCAGTGATTTCAACACTGATTTCGGATACTTCGGACTGCACATCTTCCTGTAAACAGCAGAAGAAACACGAGTAAGAGAGACAATGACAATGACAATCCTTTATTTTCCAACGGTAGAAGATTTTGGCCAAAAGGCCAGTTTACAACCTTGCCGTTGCTAGACTACACTACAAAAGTAAAAGTAAGCTAGGATTATATACATTGTAGACATTAAAACTGAAATACAGGAAGGCGACAAATAAGCATAATAGCTAAAACAGATGATAAAGATAACCAAGAAACAGAAATGATTAAAGTGAATGAAAACTAACATGATTATGTAAATATGTACATGTTGGGTGTTAATAAATGACTACGGTAATAATAATTAGTGAAGACTGGTTTCTTAGTGCGTGTGGACTCCAGGGACATAAATGGGCATAAACTGGCTTTCCAGTTCTATTGAACTGAACGAAAAAAGTTAAAAAGCCGTTTCTTAAAGGTATAAAGTGAAGGGGATGATCTCACATGGAGAGGCAGAGAATTCCAAAGATCGGGACCAGAGAAGGATAGGCTGGATTTGTACTTGTCAATCCTGGGGCGAGGGATTTTAAACTGGTTGTGGGACCTGGAATAAAGGGACTCTTTTTGTGAAAACAAGGAGCAAAGATATGGCGGAAGATTGTGCTCGTACATTGTTAAACCTTTGTTAAACTGAAACTGTTGTTTTAGTGGTAGCATCTCTAATTTTTTGAGTTTTTGGTCCGTTGACAAGAGGGGATCAGGAAGGATTAATTTCGCTGCCCTACGATGCAAGGAATTCAACCTCTTCATGTGGACTTCCCCTGAACCATCCCACACGGTAGATGCGTAGTCCAAGTGAGACTTTATATGCGCATTATAGAACATTTTGCGGGCATCAACATCGACCATATATCTTAGTTTGGACAACATGTAGAGATTACGAGAGACAGTCTTACAGACATTGTCTTTATGACTTTGCCATTTGAGCTGGTTGTCTATCGTAATCCCTAGTAGGCGATGTTGGGTAACCTCCTGAATGTCGCGGTCACTGAGGGACAAGCTGAGAGACAGGGGGCCGAGCTGATGTTTTTGGCGTGTGGTTATGACCATTGACTCGGTTTTATTTGGGTTTAAAATCATGTGATTACTATCACACCAGTCAGACACTTCGTCAAGACTCTGCTGCAGACGTGCACTGATGTTGCTAAGTTCTGTGTCAGGAGTGTGGATGGTAGTATCATCTTGTCAACCTGCCACACAATCTCTGGCGCTGTTTGCAAGAGCTCGTCAATATCATCAATGTCGTCAAAATTGATATCGTCAGTGATTTCAACACTGATTTCGGATACTTCGGACTGCAGAGAGAGAGAGAGAGAGAGAGAGAGAGAGAGAGAGAGAGAGAGAGAGAGAGAGAGAGAGAGACAGAGAGAGAGAGTGTGTGTGAGACAGACAGACAGACAGACAAACAGAGACAGAGAGTCCAGGTATGCACACACCCAAAACCACTGTCCGATATTTGTAAAAGGTCTACTTGTGTGTTGCGGACAAGTCTGCCGAAAAACAACAACAAAACCAAACCCCCCCCCCCAAAAAAAAAAAAAAAAAAAACCCAAAAAAACAAAACAAAACAATCCTTAACACGAATGCCGCGAAAACGAAACTTTTCGAGCAAAATACTGTAACCCACGTTGTGATCTTTTGATACTGATCTTCACGACAGGTTGTTCAACAAACGTTCGGTAAGGTCTTGTCACCAAAAACAGTTCTGCCAAATTGTATACTTTCCTGCTGTTTCGAAGCGGCTGAGAAAAAGCAAATTGCAGTTGTCCATTTTTAATTTCCTTTCTTCTTTTTAAATCACTGTTTATAATAAGACAGTTTAGGGACGGAAACAGTGCACCAAGAAACTGGATTTTTGTTTGTTTGTACTTTATACCACTTCCAAAACAATTGCTGATGTGTTTCTGAAACATCAAGTGTTTTATTCAGTTAGTATGACCTTGAACTTTAGTGAAGGTCATTTAAAACGATATGCTTGGAAAGGACTTATCGCCAAATGTCATTGTGCAAAGTATGGCGTTTCTACTTTCATAGTTCCGGAGAAAATGCCACTGTTAAAGTTTTCTCACACACAGACGACAGACAGACAGCGGGGGGTTACTATATAGACTCACTTTGTCATACAAGCATCCTAAACCAGGAGCGATTTCATACCTCTTCTTTGTTTTCTTTTTCTTTTTTTTCTTCTTCTGGCGGAAAAATCCACCCCTCTTTCTCCAGTTTCTTTCTTGCTTCTCTCTGCAGTCTCAGGAATTTTCGAGGATCAGCTCGGTTCCAAGGAAACGTCATGGCCAGCAAAGCTGAAACAAACAAAAGAAGACAAAGAAGGACAAGAACAAGAAGACGAAGAAAACAGAACACAACGATGACGACGACAAAAGGTCAACATGTAAGACGCTGGACCCTCATATGTCGTTGTTAAGTTGGCTGGCAGAGGCGGTAGGGCGTTGCACTGTCAATACTGCAACCCCGGCTGGAAACCAAATACAGCTAGCTTCTTTCCATGCTGAATGGTCTTGGGAGTCACCCTTCCGTGGTGGAAAGGACGTTCAAACAATGAAAATAAGAAAAGACAAAAACGGACTGTAAGTAACACTGAATTCAATCAACGTGACAGACTGTACGACTTACGATTACGGACTGGTGTCCTGTATGGGATGTGTAGACTGCCGTAGTTGGACCAGTTCATCATAGTCAGGTCCTCCACAGTACACAGAGCCGTCGTCCGCAGATCTGTTTGACACACTGCTGGTTCAGCGCATGCAACA
This sequence comes from Batillaria attramentaria, assembly GCA_018292915.2. Taxonomy (NCBI): domain Eukaryota; kingdom Metazoa; phylum Mollusca; class Gastropoda; family Batillariidae; genus Batillaria; species Batillaria attramentaria. Next base: position 1,564,943 of record JACVVK020000029.1, on the reverse strand, counting down.
CATTCTGACACAGTACGTAAATGCCTAGAAATGACGGGTGGATCACAACATTTAGAGGACAACAAACAGCTCGGAACAATATTAATCCTCAAAATTTTCCAAGGAAGGCAGATCTATCGGGGGTTCTACACAAAGCTATGCATCTGTCCATGGTAATCCCGAATCAGTTCTCTCTCTCTCTCTCTCTCGCACGCACGCAGGCACACACACACACACACACACACACACACACACACACACACACACACACACACACACACACACACACACACACACAGAGGTTTTCTTTGAGGAGTGACTGCATCATTGATTATACTGCTAGCAAGAGCACTGGCAGAATAGACTAACTAGAAACACACACACCTTCGCTGGCAAGAATGAGGTACTGGAAGGCCAGCAGACGATGCTGCTCTGTAAGGACGCCGACGATCGTGCTTCCCTTGAACTTTGAAAACTCAATCCGCACCTTCTCGGCGTCGCCCTGAATCTTGCTGGCTGGGTATTCAGCCCAAGGGTTGGGAGGTATGATAGTTTGTTTTATTGTCAAAGTGGGCTTGTCGTCTTCGGCGCTTTTGTTAGGTACACGGGTGGAGGACTGGACAGAGACAGTGTAGTAGTATACATTCTCCGACAATAGATATATTCCACAAAAATAACTCATCCACCAAAAAACTCTTTACAAACAAATGCATGTATAATTATGTCATGATGGTCGGTGGTCTAGTGGATAAGACTTCGTCACCAATGCGAGAGGTCTGGTTCGAGTCACACTCGGGGCATAGATTTTTTTTTTTAATTTCTCGTATAGCACTGTTCATTCGGGCCTATCGTCGGCGGTTCTATATTATTATTATCATTATATGTCACTCTGTGTGGTGGAGGAAATCTGACCTGGCGTGGCGCGTGACACTGTGAGCAAATTATCACAAGGCTAACCCTGGGCCGTAAATACCTTTGGAAGTACTTACATACTTCACTTGCATATCTCTCCATTTTCCAGTTTGTACTGTGTCCCTCCGGACCTAAATGGAACACACACAAAAAAAGGTATGGGTACCAAGGCATCAGCACAATAATACTAATCATAATAATAATGGTAATAATTCTGATTTAAAAAAAAAAAAGATGTTTACAGGAGGTGGGTGAGGAGATTGTAGACAGCAGGGAGAGGTAACGTGGTACGTGGAGAGAGATCTGACTGCGTGATATAAAACGTGAACATACACTTCATCATGCAACATCGGCATCAACAAAGAATGAGGGAAAACTATTACGGCGTTGTATCATTATTTTGCAGGACAGGTATGTCACCTATGCTTCCATAAAAAACCCAAACAAACAACAACAACAACAACAACAACAACAACAACAACAAAACACGAGCACGCCACCAACACCCCGGAAGAACACTTTTCACCTTGCGGGAGTGCGAACACAGACTCTCTGCAGCAGCTCTCCTCCAGTACTGCGGCGACCATGCGGAATAAGAAAGGGAAGGTGTCAGAGACAGTTGTAGGATACCGACTTTACCCCCGGAGAGAGCTGTATGACATCTGCAGGAAAACCCCACTTCCTCAACCAGCTGAAGGAAGGAACCTACTACCGGAGACAGTTAACACTGGAGACGGTTGAAAGAAAGAACTTACCATCACTCCGCGGAAGGTGATCACATCGTGGACAGCGAACTGTGTGGCCGGAATGCTTAGCACCTGGACAATGTAGTAAACAGTACAGAGGTTATATAACACATCAGCATGTAGGTAAAAATAGGCAGATAGGGTTCAAAGCAAGACTGATAGGCTTAAAAGCTGACAGGCAGACACGTGCAGTCCCGCCATGGCACCCGATTTCCCGTGAAATAAAGTCTGATCAGTATCACAGCTATCATTATCATAGATAACTTTTCCTTGCTGCTGAAAGAAGGTTCATTTCTCAAACAAACAGACGATAAAACAGCTTTTACTCACATGCTAAGAAAGACCTGGTACAAAGTACAAGATTGTCGTGATCGTACTGACCATCTCATCATGACCGGTTTGGCGGAATAATGGCGAAAGTTGCTTCTGGAGCTCATGTAGTTTTGGCGACAGGGTATACGTCATGTGTGACAACAGCGATCATTGATGGGTGCCCTAAGTGTCGGTACTCACATTAGATAGGACGTCCTGAGTGACGAAAATGAGCGACGACTGCCCGTTATGGTTGAGGTCGTCCATCAGTCTTTCCTTCAGCTCCGGAGAGAGCAACAAACCTTCCACGTTGGGCAAAAAGTCGCCAGCCATGTGTTGGAGTAACAGATATTTCTCCAGCTCCAGTTCGTGTGTGTTGTCAGTGGACAACACGTATCTCGGAGTCAGAAGACTCTGAAGCTGTACGTGCAGAGAGAGGAAACCACCGCAAGCAACAATGAGACTGAAGTATAATATCGTGGTTGGGAAGTACAAACCAAAGTGAGTATTGGCGTCTCTATAATTATTACACACACTAAGAAACTGACAGGCTGTACCTGCAGAAATCGCCTCATGCAAGACCAGAAATCGAAATATTCCATGTTGATTGGATCCATCTGAGTCTTCAGGTATGACCGGAAAGGTGAACTGGCAAGTTCGTCACAGGCCAGCAAACACAACATCCGTCTGATAACAACCCAAATAGCATGCTGAGTATAGGAAAATATACTGAGATGCGAAAAGGTCTGCAAATCCTCTTGCAACAATCATACCCCCCCCCCCCCGAGATTTATAATTTTTTTAGAGTAAAAGACGGCAAAACAATAGGGTTACTTGCAGCGTATGTTGTAATTCATCGATTAAATACTGCACGTCGTCTGATTGCCCAAACCCAACTGAACGACAAGCATTCCGAGTCTAATCGGACCGTAAATGAAATTCATTATGAAACTGAAGCATTTTTGTCAAAGAATTGTCAACCGTTGAAGTGACTAAGCTTCCCCAACATCTTATCATTCTAACTGGCTACTTCAGGGGGGAATGTTTTTCCTGTTTCAGCGTATATGAGGGAAGACATTGTGTTTCGCTGTAGACGCATGACTTGGGGGTCGCACGTGCGCCAACCTGTCCGTCTTGGGGTCGTCCCGTTTCAGGTCCCGGCAGCCGAAGACGTAGTGTAGCAAGAGATGGGTCATGTGACTCATGTCCTGGGTCTTGGACATAATCTCATACAAAACTTGATTCGTCGCCGTGCCTACCAGGGTCCTGTGCAGCACTCCCCACACGCCTTCGTCATCTACATCCATGGCACTTTTCGACTGGTCCACGTCTTTGTCTCCATCCTCCTCCATTTCGGCGTCTGTTTTTGTCTGCGAACTGGAATTGTTGTTACAGCCAAGGCTTTCGTCTGAAAAAGTGTCCAATATACAATGGCAGGCATGCTGCACCTGATAACTCACCTTTCCATGGGTTTAGGATAAACTTGTATATATGGATACTGTGAGAGTTTAGAAAACTTCGGTGTGTGTCTGTCAAACTCTAAAACAAAACTTACATTGAGCAGGAAATGAGGTGACACGCTGTCAAAACAGCAACAGATGCACTGAACGTTTGTCAACTTTCTGTAACTCCGACACAGCGAGTAATGTTACGTTAAAGATTTCTGGGACATTGTGATCGTAGTAATGAAATAATAAAATAACTTATAGAGCGCTTCATCTCACAGCGAAGCAACTCACAGCACTCATCGTACAGGTATGTATTCTTATAACGCCTGCCAGTCATATGGATGCCTCTGCTTATCATCCTGTTCAGGTATTCGTTACGGTGTTCATATGGTGAGGATGTGAGCGGTGTCCAGCGTACCTACCTCTGACTTCAGGCGTTGACGTATCTACGGACGGTGCTGGTGAATCCGTTTGAGGATCTGGGAAGATCATTTCCTGCTGATCCACCAGTGTAGTGTCCTCTGAGGACGTGACTTCTCCTGGTAACCTCGAGCGGCACGTGTTTTCGTCCACCTCGTCACTATCATTTTCAACTTTGGAAGGACCGGGCTTGATGTCACCAATAGGACTGATGCTGTTACCGCACGAGGTGAGGCAAAGGTCGGGCAGAACAACCGGGAGCATGGGCAGAGGGGTCAGAGAAGACTTCTTTTCGGACAATATCTTCAGAGGCACATCAAGCGTACAGCTTTCCTCGGATGGTACAGATATTCTGGGCAAGTATATTGACTCACGAAAGGCGCTGGACCCGAAAGATCCTGCAGACTTGCTGAACAAAGCACATCTCCTGATAAGTTTTTCCAAACTGCTGCCGTCAACTTCGTCTTCGGGTGACGGTTTAAAAAGAGCCTGAATGACAAACGGCATATCGCATAATCATAATAATAATAATATTATTATTAAAATATCATGCACTTTCAGGGCAGCAAACTGTAACATGAAAACGTAAACCCAAGACCTCATATTGTCTATGTGTACCTGAATACAGTATTATAGTTACTTTATTCTACTGGCAATGGCGGCGAGTATTACCTCAAGATGGAAGTCTGCAAAAGTGGGATTGACCAACTTTTGTGTTTATAGTAAGACTGGCTTCTGAAGAAATGCCGGTATGGTTTTGTAAGCCAACAGAACCCTTTCTGCAACTTGAGATACGTGATCGGACGCTGTGACCTTAACCTTTCAGGAAATGCATTCAAATTCATGGTCGAAAAGGCTACACTGTCACCTAATACCGTTATGCTTGAGTTTGCCCTGTTTGTCGTAGCTCCAAAAAAAAAAATCACACACACACACACACACACACACACACACACACACACACACACACACACACACACACACACAGAACTGACCAAGGGATCATTTTTTTTTCACACATACAACAGAAGAATAACTGAATGCCTGTAGGAATAAGTCTTTCCTGAACAGTTTCACGACGTTCGGTGTTGAGCACGTGCAGGACGTAACATGGCACCCAGTAGGAGCGCAGCGCATCGAGCAGCACGGCATGCACACGGCGAAGCACTCTCTTGGAATTCAGGTCCACCTCGCTAGCGTCCACGTAGAGTTTAGACTCTTTTATTGTCACACCAGCAGGCACCATCTCAAAAGCGAGCAGTTCTAAGGACACACACACGACACGTTTGGATGTCGCTTGTAACAACCGTCTACAATGCTGCTTTATTACAAACTATGTGGATTACAGCGACAAATGCCTTTGTGTCTCAGTTATGACCTTGCCCTTCAGGAGACGTCACTCAAACAGGCAGCCCTTCCAGACATTAATACAAAGTTTGGTGCTTGTAGTCAAACTGGTGTCCGTGAAAACGCAAACGTACGACCAAACACCAGCCTCTGGGACTTTAAACCCACACTGTGTTAAACAAGGAAGGCCAAAGACATCAGTAAAATATCAAAGCACTGCGTATGTTGTACCCAGCAATGAATGTTACAGTACGGCCCGCGACAATTACACATAGAACCAAGAACAAAAAATAAATTCCCAGAGTCTCACCAGCAACGAGCAGTTCCTGCGCAAGACCCTTCTTCAGCCTCCGAACGGCATAATCATTCATATACAGTCGCTTGATGTCCGTCAGTATTTGCCAGCGACGCTGCGGATCACGCGTTTGGTAGAACATCTGCACGTGCATCCAGCACGCGTACACACGCGCCCCGCACTTCCCCTGAAGGTACTGACGAAACAGATGCATGCCGGCCACACTGCCCAGAAGGTTCTCGGAGAACGTCCGCAGCATTTCTGGAGTCTGTTCATCTTTGTCTGTATATACAGTTACCCATGAAATGAAGTACATTTAGTGAAAATACCTATCATTCGAATGAAAGCAACTTCTGCAAAAAACAGCGTAAAAGAAGACGAAGACGAGGAAACACAGGAAAGCAAACAAACAAAAAACCGATAACAACCACCGCAACCACCATAAATACCAAAGACCACGAAGAAATCAGCCAGAAGAACGAAATAGCCCTGTGTAAATGCATATTGCAATTACCGTCTGGACTTTCAGGATATCTAGAAATTTAGCACCTGTACATCGAATTTATACGATATATAGAAATTCAGCACCTCTTTGCACTGATGAGAGTACTGAGCCCCCGCCCGCCTTATAATTCTTTGGTAAGTTACAGTGTGACATCTTTAATGAGAGAGTGGCTACGGACACGGCACAAGTTTACCGTTGTCATGGAGTCTGAGAGAGAAGTTGATGTGTCGTAGTTTACAGCATAGACAGTATTCGCAGGCCAGTACAGTCTCTGTAAATAGTGAATACCTCTTCTCCCGCAGCCATCTTACAATTCGATATTTCTGTTCCAGGAATATGAAAGAGACACCAGTGAACGGATAAAATCAACAACTATGAATGAAACTGCGATATTGATAACGGCGACATGTTGAATACGAAAACGATTCTTTTCGAACTTACGTGTACAGATGGAAAGACAGAGTGGACTATGTGTACTCACCCGGTGGATCGCTTGTGCTACAGGAGGATGAAAGAGGAACGTCTTGTCAAATGTTTTGTACAGTACTTGTTGACCAAATATCTGAAACGCCCAAAACCCATGGAAGATGGAAGAGAAAAGCATACATTTAGTTGACTACATATGTCTAGTAGTTGCATACACGACTTGTTTTTATACGAGAGAAAACGTGTATGGTGATAAAGCATACATTGTACGTGTTATAATCTGTGGTTTTCATCGCCAGTTCTTGGTGTACCGTGGGGGGGGGGGGGAGGGGAGAGAGAGAGAGAGAGAGGGAGAGAGAGCGCATTACAGGCAGACACAGAAAGACGATGATAAGAGAGAGAGAGAGAGAGAGAGAGAGAGAGATTGACTGACTGACTGACTGAAACGTTTATTTCAGGATAAAGACTTGTAGGCATGGTCTGCCTATCTTACAAGCTGTCCTGCTAATCTAGGAACACTAAAAAAATAAAGGCTAACATTACAAAAACACAAACAAAAAAAAGTATACCAGACACAAAGGGAGTAAATCTAATTAGAAAATAGAAAAAAAACAAACAACAACATGCAAAGATACAAAGAAGCGCAGGAAATTCAAAGGAAACACATCGGAAAATAGGTGAAGAAGTAGACAGCATGGTGTTTGAAATTGTAGTATACAACATAACTTGTAAAAAGGTAACATGTAATAGTACCATCTGATAACGAGTAATTTAGCATGGTTCGGATATTGTTCATGGACCTATGACTTACGTAAGTATCTGAGAAGTTGAGTTTTAAATGAATGAAGCTTCGGGGTACATTTTCAGTATGCTGGCAACTGGTTCCATGAAAGTGACCCAGAGAATGAGAGGCTTGTTTTAATAATGTCCAATTCAGGTAATGGTAATTGGAACAGGCCATTTCTTGCGTTGTGTCGCTGACTTGGTTGAAAGAACGTGGTAAGATATGGAGGAGCCTTACAGTGGACTATCTTGTGCATGAAAACGCACCGGTTGAACTCAAGATGCTTGGTAAGGGGGAGAAGTTCGAGCGCTCTAAGTTTTTCTTCTGTGGGTAAGGGCCCAGGATGTAAAAGCTTTATACAGTGGACGCCGGATATAAGCAACTCGGATATAAGAAAACTCGGTTATTGCCAACGAATTTTTTTCCCCCGGCCAAACTCTTCTTTATTATGTATTACAAAAACTCGGATACAAGAAACTCGCTTATAAGAAAACTCGGTTTTAGGAAAGCAAATTTCTTGTCCCGCTTGAAACAAAAACTCGGATATAAGAAACCGAAAGTACATTTCCAAGAAAATTTCACTCATTGTAAGAAACCGAAAGTACATTTCCAAGAAAATTTCACTCATTCTAAGAAAACAGGTCAGGTCTGACGTCACTTAGGACAGGCACATGATGGCGCATGATTTTCTTTTCTTGAATTGGTTCTTTACCATTGTGTTCCGTGCAAAATTGAATGTTGGCAAGAAGAAAAAATACGAGATGCATTTTGGTTGTTCTATGTTATATGTTGTTTTTATTATTATTTTGTTTTTTTGCCTGATTGGGAGCTCAGTCTCTCTCTCTCTCTCTGTATGTCTGTCTCTGTCTACAGGGCTCGCGTTAAGGAGAAATAAACTATCAGTATTAGACTAACTGTTGATCAATTCCTTTCTTTGACAATATACGTGGTCCATCTTTCCTCCATCCCCCTTCCCCCTCCCAACAGAAAAAAAAGCTAATTTGCAGCTTTTTTCAGCCAAATTAGACACGGAAAGCATCGCATATCTAATGGGACGAGTGTTTTATAGATCTAAAGTTGATACATAATGCACTTTTAATATATCCTATAAATACAAGGGAATTCTCTCTCTCTCTCTCTCTCCCCTTAGTTCTTTTTTGTTTGTTTGTTTGGTTGGTTGGTTGGTTGGTTGTTGTTTTTTTGTTTTGTTTTTTGTTTTGAGGGGATTTGGTCTAGTGGTTAAGGCATCCGACTTCGGATCCTGAGCTGCCTGGTTCGAGTCCCCGGTGGGCAGGAATATGGTTGGATTTTTTCATACCATATCGAGTCAAATCCATGTGCAGACTTGTTTGCGGTGCCTGTCTCGCCCTCGTGTACACACGCACGCACAAATATCAAGTGTGCACGCTAAAAATCCCACGTTCATCTTTCGAAGAAGAGTAGGCTGTGGCCGGTGGCGTGGTGAAACAGAAATACTGTCGCACGCACCAGAGTGAATAGCAGGGTGGAGGTTTGCACACAAAGTAGCGCCTAGCGGCAGCAGGCTTTCCCTGCTTCGTCCTCCAGCCTTGCGGCGCCTAGAGCATCTCATTAGAGATGGATACGTGCGCCGAGGAGAAGTGTACCATACCATACCATACCATACGTTTTTTCTTACCACATGACCGCCAGCGCTACAGTTGGGAAGCAAAAACAGTATTTTCATGTTCAAACAAAAAAAATCTGACATTGAAGGACACAAGCGCACTGGTGTATATTAACTCTACACATATATATTCTGTGCAGGTCTTTAAGAGAAACCAGATATTTCTTAATTTAACGCAAAACATACACGAACTGAGAAAAAAGAAATGTTTTAAACCTTTTTTTTCACTGAACTCGGTTATAAGAAATATTTTTCAAAATACTTTCTTATATCCGACTTTCAGATATAAGAAAACTCGGATATAAGAAACCAAAAAATTCACCCCCCTCGAGTTTCTTATAACCGGCGTATACTGTACCACGTTTATAGAGAGAATTGATCTTTTTCAAGTGAACATCACCACATTTGTCCCAGAGGTTGGAGGCGTAATCTATATGACTTTTTATATGTGCGTGAAGGAAAACTTTGCAACTGTCGTGGCTAACTATGCGGTTAAGTTTACTTAAGAGAAAAAGATTTTTGGACAGGGTTTTACTAAGTTTTTTCTAGGTGCGGCTCCCACTTCAATTGGTCGTCCACTGTAACGCCCAAAAGGCGATGCGTTGACACTTGGTGTATTGGCTCTGAGCCGAGAGATAGTTTGAGAGGTAGAGGCTTCCGCTGGTGTTTTTGGCGGGTAGTTATTAGCATGCTCTTTGTTTTGGGGACGCTGATTATCATATGATTTTGGGTATACCATTCAGATACTTCATCGAGGCTCTGCTGGAGTGTTTTGTTTATTGTTGCCTCTTTTGTGTCGGATGTGTGTAGTGTTGTGTCATCTGCAAATAACTCGCAGGACACGTTGGGACTAGATAAACAAAAAGGAAGGTCATTAATATAAAGACAAAATAAAAGAGGCCCCAAGATGGAGCCCTGAGGTACTCCATACTTAACAGTCCCTTCGGATGAGAATGTGCCATTTAAAAAGACTCTCTGTTTCCTGTGTAAGAGGAAGGATGAAAGAATGATAATGCGCCTGACCCAATGTTGTATAACTGCATTTTTTTCAACAGAATGCTGTGATTCACCAAATCAAAAGCTTTCTTGAGGTCAAGAAATATTGCTCCAGATAGCTTTGACTCATTTATACCACGAAGCCACTTATCTATGATGTGAGTGAGAGCAGTCTGGCACGAGTGGCCTGGACGGAAACCTGACTGAAATGCGCACAGAAGTTTATTTTCTTCGAGGAATGTGAGCAGATGTGTGTGAATGTGTCTTTCTAGGGGTTTTGAGAGAACTGATGGTATAGATATTGGACGATATTCATTTACATCGCTTAGATTTTTGTTTTTTGGTATCGGGATAACTTTAGCGTTTTTAAGGGCCGCTGGAAATACATTATTTTGAATAGAGAGATTATAGATAAATGTCAATGACTCAATTATATATGGTAGGGACGTTTTTAGTATTTTGCTACTGATGCCACCCAAACCCACACGATTTTTTGTTGGCCATGTTGGATATTGACTTACCAACATCTAGCACAGTCATTAATGGTATGGTAAATGGTTTACATGTAGACGTGTTGCAATGTAGTTTTAGTTGTTCTGAACAGACATAATTTTCGGGGTCGCTATCATTTTCCTGGGCTAAAGTATCTGCTATATTTAGGAAATGACTGTTAAAAGAATTGGCCGTGAGAGTATGGGGGATCGTGGGAGACTGAGATTTTTTACCTTTTGTAATCATGTTAATAGCCTGCCATATTGTGCGAAGAGTCTTTGCCGTCAGCAATTACCTTTTCGGCTTCCAATTTCTGGGCCTTTCTAACAAGTGATTTCACGTAATTTCTTTGTTTCTTGAATTCTTGGAATTTTTTTTCTCGTTTCAAATTATCTCGGACCTTCATAGCCTGTTTAATGTCCTCTGTAAGCCATGGTGGCATTCGGGGATGTTTTTACCCGCTTAGTGCGTTGTGGGGCGTGTGTGTCAAGGACACCAAGGAACAGCCTGTACCATAATGCTAGTGCTTCATCAGGATCATTGTGTTTGTACACATCATCAAATGGCACCGTAGACAAATCATGCAAAAATGACACTTCGTTAAAACGTTTAAAGCATCGGTACAAGATGGATGTGTGCTGTTTTGGTGGTGGCTTATCACATTTGACAGACAATGAACAACAAACAGGATAGTGATCACTTATGGCAACAATAGGCACATGAACATTTTTCACAACGTCAGTGTTAGTGGTGTAGATGTGGTCAATAAGGGATGAGGAAGATGATGAAACACGTGTCGGTGACTGTACGAGTTGCCTCAATCCTAAAAACGTTAAAGTGGACTTCCAGGCAGTATGCCCAGGCTTTAGCAAATCAATATTAAAGTCGCCTAGGATATGAATATCACCTTTGCGTTTATGTGCCTGATCCAGCATTGACGTAAAGTCGTCATACCAAGGAAACGTAGCGGCCGGGTTACGATAAATATAACCGATGAGAGAAGGGGATGAGTTGTTGGTTTTAACTTCCAACCATAAACTTTCTACTTTGTGTGACTCGAGATCTGTTCGCCTGGTGACACAGTGTTTAATTGAGAGAGAGAGAGAGAGAGAGAGAGCGCGCATTACAGGCAGACACAGAAAGACGATGATAAGAGAGAGAGAGAGAGAGAGAGAGAGCATTACAGGCAGACACAGAAAGACGTTGAAGTAGTCGGCAAATGTTTTGTCGTCCAACAAATTCAACAGGAAACCCTCTGCCTGTCGCCATTCGACACCTACACAGAAGCAAGAGAGGGTATCCTGTAGATTTCGCCCTAAGACTGATAGACAAATGTAAACGTATGGAACTGTATCTCTTCATATGAGTACATACAGAGCCAGACAAAATTAGAACGGACCCATTTGTTTCTTTGCTGCAAATGCTTATTGATTTTCTTCAGCCAACATGGGAGCCTGGATGTGGCTACCCATAAGACCAGACGCACAACAATCGTTCAATTCATTTAAGTGAAACAGGTAAAACGGCATAAGTTATGTGTACTGGACATTAGACGTTAGTACCTGTTTTTGAAGCCATGTTGTCTGCATTTTGAACCGCAGACATTGTGGTGTGTGTAGCGGAGCCTATAGCCCCTGCCGCCATTGTCTGTAGAATGACGTCAAACTGAGGAAATGATACGACATTTTCGTGGTCACGCGCAGTACAACACAACCTAAGATGACGCAACATCGCGCGCGGCAATGTTCATCAGCATCTGTATAATGCTCCGTTTGAGATTGCAGTCATCGTTGTTACCAGGATACACATCGGAAATTTCTTTGTTTATATTTCGGGAAAAGGGGCAATCAAAACTACACATTCAAGCTACAAACCACACAAAACACAATCACGTTTGAGTTTGACGCTCTCGTTGGTCAGCGCATCAAAAAGTACTGGTGATCATTCCACGATGATCCCAATTCGATGATCGCCTGCGGTTGAAACCTCAGTGTATGAATGCATGATCAAAAGGCAAAGTGGTGCACAAGCGTTCCACATGGTCATTGACATGATCGGAAAATGTGTGTCGCAGATACCGAAACACCCTGACTTGAGTACACGGACACCGCACTTACCGCGTGTCCGAACAACACCGTCTCTGCAGCCCAAACACAAACCAAATACTGTAGTCCTATGCCGGACGAATCCCACTTTCAACAACGCACACTACTTTGCCAGTACTGACCAGAAATATTCCACCAAAACCAGGCATTCAATCGCTCCCGCTGTAGAACTATGGACCAGCCATGCACATTCCAATAGCCCAGTGCGCCCCTCGCTCGCCCATCGCACAAAAATGGATAAAAAGAAAATCGTTGGCGTCAGCGACCCAAACCGAGGTCCGTTATAATACTGACAGGACGACCATTCGACTGCGGACTGCCCAAAATGCATGGATCATGTTTTCACATAATCTTTATTTAAAGAATTTTCTGCACAAGAAAATACAAAACCAGCACAGAAGTATCTTACAAAAAGCTTCTTAAAACTGGCGTGTAAATATGTTGTAAAACAATTGTGATCGACTTTCAAAGGAAAAAGATAGAAAATACCTATTCCGAAGACACGTATTTTGTATACACTTCACAAAATAATACATATATATATATGTATATTTATATCTGTGTATAAAAAGTCGTTTTTTATCATGGACAGGAACGCGATAAAAATATATATAGATATATGTGTATAAAAAAGCCGCATTTACAAAAGCAACCCACATATGGAACTGACAGTTGTTATTGAACACTTGAGGATGGCCTGGATCAACTAAAAGTAGTTGTCCTTCCAGTTAAAGTGACATCGTTCAACTACTCAGCTTTTAAGAAGAGAAAACAGGTTACAAAGTTTCAAAGTCATCCTGTCGTCAGTCTTGTCCATAAAAGTCAATGTATAAAAAGCAATCAGCCCAATACATGTAGCCCCGCCCTGGGATACAAGTAATGTTACAGGAATGCCACAGTTTGACTTCAAAATCCTCGTTCAACTTAACGAACCCAGAGTGAAAATTTACTACAGACAATGGTGTTCTCAGACCATAATATTATAAACGCTTCAGCTGCAACGTTGACACTGATCAGACAGCGGCTATAGCACCGCAACACTCTCAAGTTTAAAAATCAATCCCAACTGTTTATACTTTGACGGTCCTACAAAATACAGCAATATTGGAGACGGTCAATAAAGGGATGAAACTCTACTGGCTGGAAGGCTTGCCGCAAACTCGACCTTGCAGTGTGCACGTACTTCTACTGCGGGAACTGGCTTAATCTCCGTAGTAATAATCTGTGCTTATCAGCCAGGATCTGCTGAAAGCGGGTAGGATGAAGTGCCCCATGGTGAAACCCGCCGGTCAAGGCGGTCGAACGCCGATGTCGGGGATCCGGCCCCAATCCAGGCCCCGCCCCCGCCCCCGGCCCAGCCCCGGGAGCCGGCGCCGGCCCCGGCCCTGAGAGGGAGGGGCGGCGGTGGATGTCGGGTAGATGAAGCTTGTCTTCAGCTGGCGACAGAAGGGAAACAACGTAAAGGTGTGAGAACAGAGAGAGAGAGAGAGAGAGAGAGAGAGAGAGAGAGAGAGAGAGAGAGAGAGAGAGAGAGAGAGAGAGAGAAAATCGGTATTTGTGACCAAAATACGATTGGACAGAAAGACAGACGACAAACCGGCAGACGACACACATAAGCCAAAACCCCACAGCCTTTAGGACTGTGATCGTAGGACCTACATTATAGCGATCAACATCATGTGTAGAACACTCACTTGTGAGTCGTCTGCTGCTGACAAGGGTCTCCACAAGATTACTGATCTGCTCTGTCCATCCTTTACTGATGACGTGTTCAGGTCCCAGAACCCGAAGAGCACTTGTCAGGGGGGCCAGCTGTTTCGTCAGTCCCGTAGGCCCATACATCTCCAGATACTGTTCTCATCGCAGCAAGTCAACCGCAGTACATGCAGTGCAAAACACACACACACACACACACACACACACACACACACACACACACACACACACACAATTATAAAACACATCGGTAAAGAGACCTTCAAACCTGAATTCAACGTAAAGAGCACAAATGTACACACATGCACACAAAAACTCGTCTCAGAAATCAAACATTTCTAAACAAACAATTAAACTGCAGCGCCTACGATGCCAACAACCAAAGAAACAACCCAGCGGTATCGAAGCATCACCAAGAAGAAATCATTTATAACGTAAAACGTGGATCGGAGGCATCGGTAGATTAGTTTGTTGTTGTTGTTTTGTTGTGGGGGGGGGGGGGGGCGGGCATCAAAGAAAGAATACCCCTAGAAGTAGGCAAAATCTGTTGTAACATACCCGCAAGTCTCTGGCAACAAGTTTCAGCGTTTTTGCAGCCTGGTCTTCGCTCTTGTCCTGCGCTAGCTCGAATCCTTGTGCTCTCGGATCTGGCGCTGTTAGCGTTACTGTGATTCTTCTGCCTCCCTTGTCTTTGTCCTTGCCTTTTGCAGGCTTTCCGGTTTTCCGGGTCTCTTTATCTTCCTCAAAACGAACTTTCCTCAGCGAAGTACGTCTTTCTTTTCCTTTATCTTGTTTCGCAAGCTCTTTCCTCACTTGCGCAGGTAGTACTCCTGGCGCCTTCGTTTTACCAGGCGATGGCCCTTGTTTCGCTCGCTCAATTTCGGCCTGCATAATTGTCATGAGAGAAACCGGTTCCTCGAAACCTAATGCCTTAAGAACTGCAGGAATCTTTTGTGATGCTTTTCTAGCCTCTCCACCCACCTCCAATTTCAAGTTCCCGTCTTTCGTCATCTTGGCGGCATTGGCAGCCTGGTGAATGAAAACAAACGGCGTTTTCTTCTTTCTGATAAGTCGTGCACAAGTCGTGCAACAGACATACATCACTGAACAGTGTCTGTTTCCTCGTGCGGTCATATGTGGAGATTGTTTTGACAGTAGATGCTGGGATCGTTTTTGAACCTTTTTTTTTCTCTCCCTAGAAATATCGCTGTTTGCAATGATGTAGCGATGCCGGGCTCTTTTGCTGCACTACACTGCTTTTGTGTAGACAGAATCTAAGCAACTCTAGGGACCCCCTCCCCCCTCCTAGTGGTTGCTAGGGCACACAAGCGGTGCTGCTTTCTCCCCTAGGTTGTTACTGATCCGCCAGCGAGTGAAATGAAAACAACACAAACTTCTAGTGATGGCCTGTATAAATGACCAGTGTCTTTATGGCTAAATGAAAGCATGTGGGGACTGAATCGCTACAAAGATGGACTATTTCCTAACTGGCTCGTCTCTGGAGAAGTCTGTTCACTGCCTCCGGTCACAGCTGCTTATTTTGTTTGTCATCAGAATGGACAATGTGGTCACGTGGACAAGACGTGGGGTTCTCCACGCTTCAGTTGCCAGACCAGACAAACTACAGTGACTACGTGACCATCACAATTACAAAGTTGCTAAACATATTCGGAGACGCTGTCTCCTTCGGAGCGAGAAAAGTCGACCAAAACACTTCAACCTTCCGCAGCTTTCACCATTCCGCTATCCCAATCGTGTCTGTTCAATCCCCCCCCCCCCTTCCCTACGACCTTCACTTTCAAGAGAGGTGATTCACGACGACAGGCGGACGGTCTTGTAACAAACCTGGACTGTCCCAAGTTTAATGTTTTTACTATTAAGGTTGCATGCACACCGAGACGGTGGATGGCTCTTACATAGAACGACTGTGTCATCACATAATCTTCATCAGGGAAACCGGTTTCTTTAAAACTAATGCCGCAAGAACCGCAGGACTCTTGCGTGACTCTGTACCAGTTCCAGAAACACGAATGACTATAGCACGTGCCTTACTAGCTTTACCACCCGCCTCCGATTTCCCGTCTTTCGTCTTTGGTCCTTCGTTTTGTTCCGTGGCTTCCTGGTGAATGAAAACAAACGGCGTTTTCTTCCTTTGGATATTATAACGTAGACAAGTGGCTCCTCCCAATACACTGAGAAATGTTTGATTTAAAAAAAGAAGAAGTAAATATAATACAAGAGTTAGTGGAGTAAATAAATATGAAGTTTGATATAAGCTTGTATTACAGTTTGCGTGCGACAGATCAAAAGGGAGGGAAATCTTATTTCAACTATACTGAAACTGTAATAAAAGTCAACATCAAAGTCAATATCAAGAGGTCATGTCTTAGCCGAACTTCATCAAACCTTATAATAATAATAATAGTGCTCTTCAGCCCCACACATCTTCACAAAATGTCTGTCCAAGCCTGTAACTTACATTTTCCTGTAAACTGTCCTCTGATGGTCTGGCGTCTAGATGAATAGAATGAAAGAATGCGTAATCTGAGCCGATACATTTTAACTCCTACGCAATATTTTTGCTCATAACCACAAATACAAACAGGAAAATTTTTTTATTTATTTTTTTTTTTTTTTGGGGGGGGGGGGGGGGTTCATGTTTTTGTGGCTCTTGTAAAATGTTCTGCTTCTGAAATCGAGGGCGGGAGTTAGTGAGACAAGGTAAGTATCCTGGGGAAAAATTCCTTTAAATTACACGTACATTACCGTGTCTAACTTACGCAGAATAGCAAAAACTGTAATTGAATGTATTAACTGAATAGGTGATCGCGTACAGGGTGATTGTTAGATTGTCTAATTGTCAAGCCACTCCTGGACTTGATGCACTAGATCAGCTCCTCTAGACACAACCCTGGAGACCGGTACGTCCATCATGTCAATCAATCACAAGAATGACCTATGTTACCACAAAAGTGATCGCAACAAAGCTCCGAAAGGGATATTGATGACTGCCTCATTGCCTTTTTCTGTTTCGCCCTCTCTCCGTCTTAATCCAGTGAACAGGGTAAACTTGTAGCCCTCCATTCCATCGTGCTCTGAAACATTTATAAATCACCCATCACAACAACATCGACAACACCAACGCAACCGACACCAACAACGATTCGACAACACCAACGCAACCGACACCAACAACGATACACTTATACAGGAAATGATGACAAAGGTAACTGTAGGACACCTCAGCCTCTGAGAGGAAACGTTTCGGTCGTTACTGGGAGACGGAAAATACATTAATTACAGCGCGGCAGTCAGAAGGAAATGGTTTTTGCAGCTCTTTCTTTCTGCAATATGGACAGCTCTGAATGCAAAACACCAACCTCTACTGGCCGCACACACTTCAAATGAACCAGCCATTCAATGATCGACAGCAACACCGTCACGGACACCTGCTTGCCCTCCGCCTTCAGCCTGGTTCAGTGCCAGCTTGTGAGAGCTGTAACTGTCCAGGTGTATAATTGGGGGTGGGGGTGGGGGTGTTAGACACCACCCAAATAGCTCAGAACGATCTGAGCCTACATATGACGAAAGATCGGCCTTGAAACTGACGGCACTTTCTTCAAAGTGCTATGAGCAAAACCGCCCCTAACGATCTTACAATTGTGCTTATGGTCGACTACATTGTACATACTGTAGTACCTACCTACTCCACATGCGGCTTGATTGCGTATGTCAGCTCGGCGTTCAACGATTATCGGCGGTGGGATCAGGTCCAAGTAGTCCAGATATTTCCCAGGCCTGTTTCCTCGCGGACCGGCCAGTGGCCCGGTCAGCTCCTCCAGTAAGGTCAGCCACTCCGCCTTAAAACTGTTGTGTCAGAAATATGTACATTCTACATGGAAAGTCTGTGTTGTCTAAGTGCTGGGCCGGCAACGGCACTGAAAAGGGTGAGAATTGGTCTAGAGGTAGCGCGTTTACTTTGCTGATTTCCTTCCATATGACCTTGGCTTCTGATAATTAAGTTCACTTCACACTTTCAGCCCTGCCACCGTATCACCTACGGTCTCGCAGACCCTAACAATAATATGCGTGCATGTGACCGACTCTCATACGCTCTGCACAGTAGAAGATTCTCCTATAGGATGGATCCAATACTTCTTGAGAAATAGGGTTTGGTATGCAAGAGCCCAGCTTTACATCTAGCACACTTGAAAAACTCCCAGGCAGAGAGCGTTATCGCTATTGAGATTCCTTCAGGGCTAAAAGGATTAAATTGTACGCGCAAAAACTTTTTTTTTTTTTTTTTTTTACCAACTACGAATCAACCAATATTTGGTGGTCGGTCGTTTAAGCAGTTGCTGGGAACACGAGAAATGCACATTTTTTGAAATTTTCCTCATGACCCCGTGGCCTTGACCTCAAAATGATATGTTTGGAAAGCCTTGTCACCAGCTACCATTGTGCCACGCTTGGTGTATCTACTATTCATAGTCTGAGGAAAAAATAGCCGATACACCCCGATTTTTACCATAACCTAAAAAGTTGAATCAAAAGTAACCGACATTTTTTTTTCCCACTGATCATCACGAAAAACAGCTACAATTCACTCTATGAAACCGCCAACAGAGCTTTTGCGGTCGCCACCGTTATTTGCACCACCAAACATTATGAATGATGAAGTTCTGAAGAAAAACTACCAAAAACCCCACAAAACATCATACATGTATTAAAAGCAAAAGTTACCCGAAACTTACGCGCTGAGAGAGAGAGAGAGAGAGAGAGAGAGAGAGAGCTTACGATTTCCAGAAGTGGAAGAGGATAGGCGTCAGGCGCATAAATGCCACATAGAAGAGATCAGCACTCGGCCCTCTCCTTTTCAGCGACTCCATGATGCTATTTGAAAGCTCTTCGGTGATATTTATCTGACATAACGAAAGTGTATAATTTAATATAGTATATAGTTAAGTACTGTACGACTTCGCTCTAAATTTAGGCTTTTTTCTACATTATAAGTTTTAAACTTGAAGTAATTCCAAAGTAGTAGTGTATCGTGTATTGATACGTACTTCCTATCGATTTGTCGCCGTCTGTTTAGTACTCTCACCTAAAGTTATTACAGGTTGATTTCTCTTTCTGCTTCTCCATAGAAGATTTTAGTAGACGTCTAACGAGGTAAAACTTTCTAGTGCTGTGGTTTCCCTCAATTTTTCGCATTAATTTATGTCATAACGTCATTTTCACGCAGCTTTATCTCGGGCTGCGACAGCGAGCGGACTTAAAATAAAAAATTTTTTTTAGTCGCGGATCTATTCCTGTTTTGTTTCTTACTTCAGCTGGCGGGAAACACGTCTCGAACTCTCCAGGTAACGCTAGTATGAAACTTCCGTCATGAAAATCTGTCGAAGTACTATGGCATGCAGAGAAATCGGCGTTTACGTATCTTTCCAGTTTTTGTGCCGGGCGCAGGTTTTCTATCTATCAGATACTATACTCAAACGAAAGAGGTGGTGGCACACGACTGACCTTGTGACCATTACGGGTACGAAGCCACAATCGATTTCTCTGACGGACGTTCGCACAGTTGGATCGTTTAGTTAAGACGTTTCGCTTGAGTTTTCCCGGAGACAGCGTGCAATGTTTGAAATATGACGACTTATCCATAACACATTTTGAATGTCTTCTCCGCCGTTCAACCCATCGATTATAGTATGTAGATCGCTCCACAAAAGTGTTTCAAACAGCCGTTGTTGCGGTGAATCTGAGTATAATATTAAATAGGTGAATAGCTGGATTGACCGTGTAGAGGGTGGCCACGTAAAGAATTTTGCAAGAGCTTTGTTTCTACCCGGAAAGCTAGTTCGACCAAGGATTGGTGGTGTTTACTCCCCCCCCCCCCCCACACACACACACGATGGAAGTAATCCTTTTTCTTTTTTTTTTAGAATGCAGACAATCTGACCTGTAGTTTCGGAGGTATATCCGACTCAAGGTAGCACCGAGCAATGGTGAGTGCCCGTTGCTGTGCTATTGGTTCATATCTGAGTCCCACAGTGGAGCCTTTGCATAGGGCCACCATCTCTTGTTTGTACCTGAAGATGAAAGTTGTGTGTACCATGACTGTAAAAGGTCGCGCGCACAGAGAGAGAGAGAGAGACAGAGAGAGGGAGGGAGAGAGAGAGAGAGAGGGAGGGAGAGAGAGAGAGAGAGAGAGAGAGAGAGAGAGGGAGGGAGGGAGGGAGGGAGGGAGAGAGAGAGAGAGAGAGGAGAGAGAGAGAGAGAGAGAGAGACACTCACTTGTAGACCTCCACCCAAAAGCGAAGATCAGCCGTCAGTTTATTGATGGTGATAGGGATCGGCTTAGCGCCCGGACTGGAAGCAGGCTTAGTCCACAGCTTGCGAAAGTACACGGGATGGGCCGACCAGTCTACCGTCGTATACGCTGAAAAAACATACATTGCCCACATTTGTTTGTATTGAACGACAGTTTCCTTATTTCTCAATGCTATGTCGATGGTAATTACAAGGTAATGATGACCCTGATCAACCACACTATGACAAATAACAATGCGACTACCATTTTCTTCCTCATAAAGCTATAGGGCAGATGTCTCATTATTATGTCTATCCATGTTTACAAACATAAGAAAACGTCAACAGAAACTTTCCCTAGCATAAACATACAACACATGTAGAGTCTCACGGCAAAACAAAAGAGGCAGCCGTGACCTTTGGTCTCTACCGGACAATTCGTTTCCCTTCAACTACAAATTGTAGCAGATCACAGGTCATTGAACAGAACACATTTTATTTCTAATTCTTTCGTAATGCATTTAGGATAAGTCACTGCATCAATACATTGAATGGTTGGTTAGTACTCTTTACCATTTCTAAAGAACTGTCGATGTGCTTCTTCGGGGGAGCCGGGGTGGCCGAATGGTAGAGCGTTGGACTTCCAATGCTCGGGTCGTGAGTTCGAATCCCGGCTGGGGCCAAATGTTTGTCCTGGCTCTTTCATCGTTGCCCTGTCTTTGATATCACCCGTATGTTGTGGAAAAGGACGTTAAACTCCCAAACACCCACCCCATGTGCTTCTTCAACATCAGTTTTTTATGTCGTTTCCATAGCAATGGAAACATCAAAGGACGGGCTAATTAATTTTCTTTTTCAGCTGGTATGATCTTGACCTTCAAAAGGGTCTGTTCGTAATTACTGAGAAATTGCCAGCGTTCTAGTTTGTAACAGACGACATCCGACAGACGACATCCGACAGACGACTGATGTGCAGGTAGGCGACGGAGAACTGATACATTGTTTACATTGTATGTGAGCCAAAACGAACTGCCGGTATCAATTCGCACGTTAGAGCCTTGGCCTTTCAATCCTCGGGTTGTGAGTTCGATTCCCAGCTGGAGCTAAGTATTTGTGCTGTCCTTTTTCTCTGTGCCGGACACCCTCTAATTAGACTAGCCAACTAGTCGGTAAACTGTGAGTGCGTCTGTACGCTGGAAATACTCGCGTCATCGAGTACGCTTCTGCTGGCTCAGTGCTAGCATTACAGACGCTGCCAGTAAACAAGCCGCCTACTCAGCAAATCAACCATAATAATATTTGATAATCAGCCAGTTAAAGTGGCCAACTAGCAAACCAGCCTCCCAGGCAACCGTTCAACAAGCCAAGATGTCTTGCGCGTGATCTTAACCTTTAAAAGAGGTCACTCAACAGTGTAGATAAGATCGGCATTGCCACCAACAATCACTATGCCAAGTCTGATGGTCACAGCGAGTGACGACAGATTGACAAACGACGGATGTAAACGATGCAGGGCTATAACACAGAATCACCTTGTTATACGTGAGCAAAACATTATCAGGATTATAATTATATATATATAAAAAAGAACGATGATTACCATCGCGCTTGAGCTCAGATTGATAGGTTTCCCTTCGCAGGTACTCATGGAACAAGCGATATTCCGTGGGGTCTTGCAGAGAACTTGCAAAGTCCCGTATCTTCCGCAGAACGGTAAGCACGGACCGCAGCTGAAACACCACAGAGAAACGATGAAAGTTTGAACTGTACGCCAGTTAATGTGCTATACTAGCACAAATAAAGTCTCCGGCCGGAACAAAACGTTTGCACCAGTGGCAGAACCTGAACAGACGTGGAACCTTCACACAGACTGAAGCAAAAGAAATCAGTTCATCTGCAGCCTTCACAAAAAGTTAAGGACCACTTGCAAATATCATTCAACTTTGTCGTGGTGGCATGTTGGTGTAGTGCTGAACATCGCTGAAACGGCGGCTTATGTAGGCAAACAAATGAGCACAGATCATAACCAGGGATGCATTCTTTGACCTGCATCTCATTTTTGCCGTGCAGAAAGCCCCAGGTATCGCTCACTAAACACTGAAACTCGGTCTAGTTTTGCCGAAATTGCAGATTTTCACACGCACCAAGCATGCTGTATGACACGCATGTGCCATCCACACAGTGGTCGCCATGTTCACTAATTATCCGTTAACCATGCTACCGAATTTTACGGGGAAAATCTTTTTCGTTTATTTTTTTTCTGATTTATTGAAACTGTCACCCATTATGTTGACTGGTCCTTAACTTTTTGTGAAGACTGTATGTATAAGCTGAGGTTTGCACAAACAGTAACGCTTATCAGCAGCAGCGGTTCAGTGGTATGTCATCCAGCCCCGCAGTGCCTTGAGGGTATCGGTTTAGCCAACTGGTTGTGCGATGGACTTCTAAGATCGTGAGTGACCCCTGGCTGGAAGCCGAATACAATATTTGCACTGGATTTTCCTCGTTGCCCCGTCTTTGATATCACCCGTATGTGGTGGAAAAGGACGTTAAACCCCTAACAAAGGAAAAGAACGCAGCAGGCCGGGACAACGATTCAAGTGAACCACGCTTTCTCCAACAACGAATGAAGCGGATTTCGTGTCCCGGGATTGGTTTGCAACATAGGCCTGCGTGCCTGAATAAAGAGTCATTCACTCAGTTAGTCAGTCGGGCTGTCCTCTTAATTGCAAGCGCGGATGTAACATAACCCCCTCAGTTATTCTAATCACGCGATGCAACGCTCCCCGGCGCCAGAGGGGATGTGTGTGTGTGTGTGTGTGTGTGTGTGTGTGTGTGTGTGTGTGTGTGTGTGTGTGTGTGTGTGTGTGTGTGTGTGTGTGTGTGTGTGTGCGTGCGTGCGTGCATGCGTTGCATACCGCCTTACGAAGCCTCCAGTGGTCCTCCGCAGTCCTCAATGACTTTTCCTTCTTGGAACCTTTCACTAGCGTCATCTTGGTGCGAGTTTTTTTGGCAGGGACTTTGCTCTCAACAAAGTCTGTTCCAAGCTGCTTCTCCACTTGTACTCCACCTAAGTCCCACATTTGCCGCTCGTCTTCCTCCAGAGCAGGAACAGAAATGGCGTTGCGTCGCTGCTTAGGCTTGAACTTTCCCATGAAGTACGACGTGCTGTCCACCCATTGGTAATTACGGCTTTGCATTTCATCGGATGCGGCCTGAACGAGTCTCGCGAGGGTCATAGCCATCGGCGATTTCTTAGTCTTCTTCTTCTGCGCCTGCTCGACCATTACCATAAGCTGCGACTTACCCAGATCAACCGAAGATTTCTTACGCCGGACTGGCTCAGGTGGAGGCTGGTCTGCTGCACGCGTGGGCAGGTCTCCTGCAGGTGATTTCTCCTCACTCCAAGTTGTTTCTTCCAGGGCCTTATCCCCAGACTCGTCTTCCCAGTCATCGGGCTCCTCACCGACAGCACAACTATAGTGACGCCTATACGTAGCAAGCCATGATTCGTTCGGATGCGCACGCGCGTCCATCAGCTCCTGCTCTGTCGGCCAGCCGTCAAGGTACCTGTGAAACCTGCAGTGGGCAAGACGCCAGAGACGGTGCTCACATTCCAAACCTACAAGTCTTCACAGAAACCAGCTTATGAACTGACTCAGTACCAGGTCGCGAGATGTCACTGTGCTGATGACGAAGTAGTACGATGTCACACACTACCAACAGTATCAGAAAGTGCACAGTATCAAGATGTATGGGAGACTCGAGAAAATTGTTAATTGCAACGAGACGATAACGTTTGTACTGAAAATTAGTGGACTGTTTTCCCCAGTTAAAAACTGCTCAGCGATCTTGTTCGGCAGCCATGAGTCTAGATGTAGCCTATTTTGGTGACCAACCTGAACGCACGGTGAAAGCCCCCCCCCCCCCCCCCATCCAAAGGCGAAGGCGGTAAAAATCGAGGCATTTTTTTTCTCAACTTCTTCGTCCGAAAACGTAACATGACCAATTTCTTTAAGTGGGCGATGACTTTTCTAAAACTGCGGCAAGAGAAAAATCGTGAAAGGGACCTCTGGAGCATATGATTACCCATTTCACCTCGAAGTAAACAGCTCTCCAACGAGGTGGTTAAGGAGATAGCCATGGTTACATCCGTTTTTCATCACTGAAATTTGCTGCTGTGCGCATCAAAATCTGCCCCATCCCATAAAGCTGTTTTTGTATAGATAAACAACTTAAAAAGAGAAGAGACGATAGTGGCTGAAGTTTAAGAAAACTACGCTCACTATGCATATGGAAAAGCAAAGGCCAGTCTTAACATGTTCTTCGCAAGGTAGATGGGAGTGGGGAAGGGTATGGGTCAATTTAGGTTTTGGGATGTACTGTAAAACTCACCATTTTAACCCTAAATGGGCCAGCACAACTTCCTGAACCTCCGTCGCTTCTGCCAGGTCAACTGCAGACTTACCAGACATCTTTTCGACGAGACTGTCATCCAAACATTGAAGCTTCTTGCCTGTGAAAGACATAAGGATACTGCATGTAGTTTGTTCACAAGAGGCAAATTGGAGGGGGGAGGGGGGGCGTTGATGATAATACAAGGAGGAACGGCCCCGTCCTACAAAGTTGTTTCTCCAAATTTCATTTTATTTTGTCTGTTTTGTTGTTATTGTTGCCGGTTCTCCCCTCTCCAAGTTCTACCAATGACACTAGATCCTCTACGACCTCGACCGATTAGTCACGTGACTGGGGGTGGGGCCGGGTGGGGGGGAGAGAGAGAGAGAGACAGAGAGACAGAGACAGAGAGACAGAGAGAGAGAGAGAGAGAGTGGGTGGGTGGGTGTTTAGGAGTTTAACGTCCTTTTCCACCACGTAAGGGTGCTTTCTAAGACGGGGCAACGAGAGAAAGGCCAGCACAAACATTAATTTTGGCCCCAGCCGGGATTCGAACTCTCGACCCGAGCATTGAAAGTCCAACGCTCTACCATTCGGCCACCCTGGCTCCCCAGAGAGAGAGAGAGAGAGAGAGAGAGAGAGAGGGAGAGAGAGAGAGAGAGAGGGAGAGAGAGAGAGAGAGAGGTCAGTTCCGTGAACTAAACATTTGACGTCAGCCTCAGGCAGGTCGTCATACACAGACAGAGAGATGACGTCAATTCCGCGAACTAAACATTTTCACGTCAGCCTCTAGCACTGCCATCGTCTGAGGAAGCTTGTTTATGTCTTGTGATTTCCCTGTTGGCTTTGTGGCTTCCCCGATTGAATTATTTTTCACATGAAATCTGGAAGATCTAGAGGGCTGGTTAAATGTCGGAGGCAGTGACGATACTTGCTTATTTTGTCTGTGAACTAAGCGTTTGACGTCAGCTTCACACTGGTGGTATGACAGATGATGCTTGTGCATGTCTTGTGATTTCCCTGTTGCTTTTGTGACTTCCCTGGCTGAACTAATTTTTACATAAAATCTGGAAGATCTAGAGGGCTGGTGAAACATGGACTAGAATACCTTGGATTGTACTTATGAAATCGAAAATTTGGAACTCTTTTGACCGGTGCTTCTCGCAGAAACTTGAAAAAGTTATGTTTATCTAAAAGTTCAGTTATTCTAAATGCTAAAGATATAATAGTGCAGTAGTTCCTGTCATATGTGCAGTTGTCACACCAGACAAAAACGCCGGGATGATAAGTAATTTGCAGTAGTCTTTTCATAGATATTTGATCTTATGTGCAAACCACCCCTACCTCGGAAATATTTTTTTTTTACACAAAACCAGTCAGAGCTACAGAGCTGTAGCACTAATCAATGCAGTGTGATTGGGTGAACTTCCAAAGTCTAGAAAATGAAGGAATTTGAACAACTTTTTCGAAAAAATTCGTAACATGACCGATTTTTTTAAAATTGGCGATAACTCTTCTGAAAATGCGGCAGGCTAAAAATCGTGAAAGGTAGCTCTGGAGAAGGCGATTTCCCATTTTATCTCAAAGTAAAAAGGCCTCCATCGAGGTGGTTTAGGAGATAGCCATCATTACATCCGTCCACACACACACACACACACACGTCTCACAACTCCCGCCAAAAAGAACGCAGCAGCATAGTGTGCACGTCAAGTGTCTATGACGCAGGTTTCGTTACGTCACTATGTGCGTGAAAGTATGTATTGTGTGGAGAAACGTCACAGTCTTGTTTTGTATCACTGAAACTTGCTGCTGCGCGCAGCAAAATCTGCCCCGTCTCATAAAGTTGTTTCTCTATAGAGAAACAACTTAAAAAGCAGAAAGCAACCCCCCCCCCCTCCTCCAGAAAAAAAAACCCAAAGAAACAAAAACACAAACAAAAAAACAAGAGCCCAAAACAACAATAAAGGAACCAGCCTTACGAAAGCCACAGTTTTACATGTGTGTGTGTGTGTGTGTGTGTGTGTGTGTGTGTGTGTGTGTGTGTGTGTGTGTGTGTGTGTGTGTGTGTGTGTGTGTACGCATCACCTCCATCAAGGAGAAATGTTTTATGGATCAGCTCCAGTAATCTTTTCCTGCGAGGTCCTTTTCCCATTTGGTTTGCGGCATAAACAGCGCGGCAGAACTGTAGCTGCCTCACATTCCCCTTCCTTTGTGAATTTAGAAACGCGGAGAAGAACTCGTACTGTTCTGCATCTTTTACACAATCCATGATGTCCCTGTAACCGCGGGAAAAGGAAGGGCTGCGTTACAGTCCAAACAACAAAAAACCAAAAACCAAAAACAGAAAAAAAAAATCAATATAAAAAGTACTTAAGATAGTAGTCTGGCTCTGGTCTTCCCGCCTTTTAGTTTTATTTTAGTTTCAAATATGTATGGGAACCGGAAGATTACTTAAAGTGTCTGAACATTAAAAGTTTTAGAGATGTTGTTGTTCGCTTCAGACTTGGTATCAGCGAAATTAATACACACAGACACAGGTATATTGCTGAAAACCGAACTATTAGTACATGCCCCTTTTGTCCGTTGGAAGTGGAAAACGAGTATCACTTTCTGTTCTATTGTAAAGCTTATAACCACATCAGACCAAGAATGTTAAAACTTGACAATGTTTACCAAGAAGATGTAAGATTTAGTCAAGTCATGTCATGTAAAAATGAAAGTACTATACGACAGCTGGCGTGGTTCCTACTGAAAAGCTTCCAGATTAGAAGAAAAGCAAGTTTCCAACAGTAAATGTTTACATGTGTTGCTCCCGCCAGGTTGGTGGGCTTGGTGTAGCCAGCTTCCTGAGCCTTTTGTGCTTAATTTATGTGCCCAGTAGTTGTTTTTTCTGATGAAAATGGGTCCTTTTTTCGCAAAGTCCCAGTTATCGCAATGTTGTGATGAAGTGCTAAATTTAGTCATTCTTGCATCATTTCATCTATGTATGTAATGCGTAACATCTTGTGAGACGTGTTGATATAGGCCAAGGCCTAAACAACAATAAACCATGTCTGAGTCTGAGTCTGAGCCTTGGAAACAGGGTACGTACTGGTATCAGCTTTTTCTATGATGGTATAATCCGTGCGCAGAGGCATGGTTCCTTGGTTTGTGCGGTAGCCTGACTTTAAAAAAAAATGCTGCCCCAACTCTTTTCCCAGTTCCAGTGGTGTTCTTCTCAGGTAATGGGTAGAATCCACGGAGGGCTTGGAAGCTGGGGCAATTTTAATATGCATGATAATGGAGATGAGGATGATGGTAAAATGATGCTAAGGAGGTGCGTGTGGTTTGGGACTGCGGGACAGGGCCGCATTCCACGCTTCCTGTCATTAATATCCCGGCACTAACCAGGCTCGGGAACTACGGCACCTGCGGTGCCAGCCGTGTAATCATCCACATCATAAGACGTGTCATACCAAGGGAAGCACCCTCAAAGACGCACCCGTGAAGTGGGTGAATCTCGGCTGTGTGGCAACAGCCTCCCCATCGGGCCCACAGCACACCCGCTCTGCGTAGGAGCCGACCTAGGTAGGAAAAATCCCGCTTGCCTCGGCTGGGACTCGAACCCGGGTCTCCCGGTCCATGGTCCGAAGTGCTAACCACTACACTACGGGGGCCGGTGGTAGCCTGACTTTTTTGTGAAGATTCCGAATGATTTTGGTGTGCTTATTTCGAATCTCTATGCCACCTTCAATATGCTGGGCTTTTTGTTGTTGTTGTTGTCACAGTTTAAAATCTAGTAGTAGTATGGTAGATAGAACATGTGGCGTTCCAAAGACCCTGTTGTTGCCCCATGCCGTGCGTTCCTGCCAAGGGGTCGGATGCATGAAAGAGAAGCTAGACTAGTCTGAGACTTTGTCCTAGTTTCAAACCTATTACGTCGAGACTTTTATCAGCGTGTATTGCCGCTTAGTCCCTAGAACATTCGTAAGCATGCCTTAGTCTTCGTTTATGCATCCTGTACTAATCTGTTAGCGCCTGCTTAGTCACTCTGAAAAGGTATTAGTATTTTCTATCCTCATGACGAATTTGGTGGGTCGAATGTTTGTAGTTCCTGTAAAAATGCCAAACTGCCAGAGGTAGACGAAAGACGACTGTCGATAGACAGACGGACGGACAGTGAAGCGCCAAAACATTGGACGGTGGAAAACTCACACATGCGAGCCAACAACAACAACAACAACAAACCAAAAGCCTTTTTGGTTCACTTGCAACATGGGTAGAGGCCATTCAAACGAGTTTGTCAATCATCTGTCGCCATGTTGGTGTCTCTGGTGTTCGTACACTGTAAGAAAATGCCAATGTTAAAGTTTTCCACGGTCAACGTGTATGATCTTGACGGTGACGTTAAGTCAAGGTAACCCAAAAGAGATCTGCCTGTAAAGGTCACTACAGCTTTAATGGTCATGACCTTGGGTCAAGGTCATTCAAACGGGTATGCCTGAAAATGTTTCTCAGTTCCTCAGTTCTTGGTGATTCTAGTTTCTGAGAAAATTGCAACGTTCAAAGTTCAAAACGGACTTTTAAACCTTGACCCTGAGACAAGGTCATTCACAAGGGTATGTCTAGAAGGTTTCTTCGCTGTATATCATCATGCCAAGTTTGATGCCTCTGCTGTTTTCGGTTTCTGTGAAAACGACAATGTTTACAGTTTTTATGGACACACAGACAGACAGAGGACTCCATTTGTTACATAAGTGAGTGGATAAAAAGCAAACAAACAAGAAACAAGTTACAGCCAAGACCCCCCCCCCCCCCTTCCCAAAGGAGACTGCATGGCACGTTCCGTTACACGTATCGCCAACGAGCGTACAATGACACTCGGGACATGTACTTAGGCTGTTGTGGATGCTGGAGGTCCATCAAGTCTCTCTGCTGAAAAATATCTGGAAGCCCTTCCAAGAGTTCGTCTATATCGGAAATGTTTTGAAAAGGGTTATCTTCATATTCGTCAAGGCTGATTTCGGGTTCCTCCGGCTGCGCATCTTCCTGCAGACATCAAATGGAACTCGAGTAGGAGAGAGTTATTGCGTGAGTCGCGGTTTGTACATACCCAAAACCGCTGTCCGATATTTGCTGTATAATTATATTCGCAAGTGCTGCGGACAAGCCCGCTGCGCTCGTAAAATACCTTCACGTGACTGTCGCGAAAACGGAGATTTGGCACAGCGGTTGTTGGCCTCAAGGTCAATAGCATAAGGCCGTAATGTACGTTTCTTAAAACAGTCCTTTGATCGGAAAGGTTCAAGTTTCCTACTGTTTCGAAGGTTAAGGAAAAACAAATGGCAATTCGAAATATCCAGGCAGCTAGACTGAAAGGCAGATTTTTTAAATTGTTTGCACACGAATATTGTCAATCTATGTAAGAAATAGGTCACTTAGAAATTCTGAGTTTTAGGATTGTAAAAGAAAGAGAAGAAAAAAATGAAAAAGAAAAAAAAAAGACAGAAAAAAAGAGATTTCGTACCTGTGTTTCTTCTTTTTTGTCTTCTTCTTCTACTTCTTCTGGCGGAAAAATCCAACCCTCCTTCTCCAGTTTTTGTTTAGCCTGTCTCTGCAATCTCTGAAAGTTTCGAGGATCAGATCGGTTCCAAGGAAACGTCATGGCTAGCAAAGCTGAAAGAAGAAAAAAAAAAGAAAGACAAAAAACACCAACACCCCCCAAAACAAACAAACAAAAGAAAAGAAAGACATAAAAACACCAACAACAAAAAAAAAACCAACAAAAAACAAAAAACAAAACAAACGACTACGACGACAAAACATCAACACGCAAGACGTTGGACCCCGCTGTGACGTAGTCGACTCGAGGACTCAGGATGGCGGTCCCGGTTGAGCGCTGAACTGTCAATATTCCGGTCTCGGGTTGGAACCCCGGCTAGAAACCAAATACTGCTGGCTTTTTCCACGTTGGGAGTCTTGATAGTTGCTCGTCCGTGATGGAAAGAACGTAAGGAAAGAAAATAAGAGAAGAAAAAGACTGGACATACGTAGCATGTAATTCCTGTTAGCAGTATTTATCACCCTGACACAGCTGACAGACTGTAAGACTTACGATTACGGACTGGTGTCCTGTATGGGATGTGTAGACTGCCGTAGTTGGACCAGTTCATCATAGTCAGGTCCTCCACAGTACACAGCGACGTCGTCCGCAGATCTGTTTGACACACTGCTGGTTCAGCGCATGCAACACATTCTGACACAGTACGTAAATGCCTAGAGGTTATGGGAGGATCACAACGTTTGGAGGATAACAAACTGCTTGGAACAATATTAATCCAGGGAACGAAGATCTATCGGGGGTACTATACAGAGTTTTGCATCTGTTCATGGTGATCTCGAGTCTTTTGTTTAAAATAAAACACGCTAGACACATTTTCCAACAAGATTAAGATTGTGGGTAGTCTCTCTCGATCTCTCCTCCGACCCCCCCCCCCCACACACACACACACACACACACACACACACACACACACACACACACACACACACACACACACACACACACACACACACAAACACACTTAATTTCAATGCCATGACCATGACGATGGCCTAAATATTAAATATTTTCTGCTTTGAGGAGTGACAGCTTCATACATAATTGATTACACTGCTCGCAAGAGCACTGGCAGAACGGACTAGTTAGAGACACACACCTTCGCTGACCAGAATGAGGTACTGGAAGGCCAACAGACGATGCTGCTCTGTAAGGACGCCGACGATCGTGCTTCCCTTGAACTTGGAAAACTCAACCCGCACCTTCTCGGCGTCGCCCTGAATCTTGCTGACTGGGTATTCAGCCCAAGGGTTGGGAGGTATAACGGTTTGCTTTATTGTCAAAGTGGGCTCCCCGTCTTCGGCTTTTTTGCCAGGTAAACTGGTGATTGACTGGACAAAGATGGCGCAGTAGTAGTAGTAATCGTGTGCGTGCGTGTGTGCGTGCATGCGTGTGCGTGTGCGTGTGTGTGTGTGTGTGATCAACATCGTTGTTGCAGCGAATTGCAGACTGGCCTGGTCGCCTTCACGGACAAAGACTACTGCCGCATTCAGCTGATTCTGACGTGTATTTGCGATGTTGCTGTATTTTCAGTAACTTGAATACTTCGGGATAAACGTGTAATGAAACAGACAAATTGGTGTTAACTCTGCTCTCTTCTTATGCATGACTTTGCAGTGCATTGTGTCTTTTACAGCGTCTTTTTTGTTTTCCTTGTGAGCAGACCACTCAGCGGTAAGATCGTTTCTAAATACCGGCTAACGTGAGTATATTTAATGTAGAACATTCCGACCGAACAAACTAAAATCAATGAAGAAATCGTTTCTAAATACAGGTCGTACTGCGGCTAAAATGAGTATGTTTAATGCAGAACACTCCGACCAAACAAAATGAAATCAATGAAGAAATCATTTCTGATGTTTTAGTGAGTCCGGCGGTGCACAGACGTCAACTACAATAATACAACAATAATAGGGCAGAGGAATAGAAAGAAGAAAAAGAAAAAGAAAGACATGAAAAAACATGATAAAAACAGAGTTCAAGTGTGGGTGAGAGTGCTTGCATGCCATGATTAGTTAGTTTTAATCGTAATCGCAGGTTATTTTCAGTCTTGGATTCACTGAGGTAGAAAGGTGTGTGTGTGTGCGCGTGCATGCATGCGTGCGTGCGTGTGTAGTGTTGAATCTTGAAAGCGGTAGAAGAAAAGACATCCATTCCGTTTCGCCAGGATACGTTTAATGAATGGCTTGCTGCATTTTTCGACAAAAGGTGTGTTTCCCAAAAATTTCCAACCACACAAACCCTGGTGGAGCAAATCTTACGTAGTGTAGCGTGTAAAATTGTAAACAATCTGTCACACGGTGTTGCCTATAGCTTTCGAAGTACTTACATACTTCACTTGCATATCTCTCCATTTTCCAACTTGTATGCTTTCCCTCCGAACCTAAATGGAACAAAAAGGGAACAAAAACAAGTATGGGTATACGAGTATACCAAGGCGTCAGCAAAACACTACTACTACTACTGTTTCCAGGAGGTTAGGGGAAGGCCTTAGGAAGGCTGTAGGAAAGAACTTACCCCTGGAGACAGCTGTAGGAAAGAATTTACCCCTGGATACAACTGTAGGAAAGAATTTACCCCTGGAGACAGATGTAGGAAAGAATTTACCCCTGGAAACAGATGTAGGAAAGAATTTATCCCTGGAGACAGCTGTAGGAAAGAATTTACCCCTGGAGACAACTGTAGGAAAGAATTTACCCCTGGAGACAGATGTAGGAAAGAATTGACCCCTGGAAACAGATGTAGGAAAGAATTTATCCCTGGAGACAGATGTAGGAAAGAATTTACCCCTGGAAACAGATGTAGGAAAGATTTTATCCCTGGAGACAGCTGTAGGAAAGAATTTATCCCTGGAGACAGCTGTAGGAAAGAATTTACTCCTGGAGACAGATGTAGGAAAGAATTTATCCCTGGAAACAGATGTAGGAAAGAATTTATCCCTGGAGACAGCTGTAGGAAAGAATTTACCCCTGGAAACAGATGTAGGAAAGAATTTCTCCCTGGAGACAGCTGTAGGAAAGAATTTACCCCTGGAAACAGATGTAGGAAAGAATTTATCCCTGGAGACAGCTGTAGGAAAGAATTTACCCCTGGAGACAGCTGTAGGAAAGAATTTACTCCTGGAGACAGATGTAGGAAAGAATTTATCCCTGGAAACAGATGTAGGAAAGAATTTACCCCTGGAGACAGCTGTAGGAAAGAATTTACCCCTGGAAACAGATGTAGGAAAGAATTTATCCCTGGAGACAGCTGTAGGAAAGAATTTACCCCTGGAGACAGCTGTAGGAAAGAATTTACTCCTGGAGACAGATGTAGGAAAGAATTGACCCCTGGAAACAGATGTAGGAAAGAATTTATCCCTGGAGACAGATGTAGGAAAGAATTTACCCCTGGAAACAGATGTAGGAAAGATTTTATCCCTGGAGACAGCTGTAGGAAAGAATTTACCCCTGGAGACAGCTGTAGGAAAGAATTTACCCCTGGATACAACTGTAGG
This sequence comes from Batillaria attramentaria, assembly GCA_018292915.2. Lineage (NCBI taxonomy): Eukaryota > Metazoa > Mollusca > Gastropoda > Batillariidae > Batillaria > Batillaria attramentaria. The sequence goes on along the minus strand of JACVVK020000029.1, from coordinate 1,531,016 downwards.
AAAGAATTTACCCCTGGAGACAGATGTAGGAAAGAATTTACCCCTGGAAACAGATGTAGGAAAGATTTTATCCCTGGAGACAGCTGTAGGAAAGAATTTACCCCTGGAGACAATTGTACGAGAGAACTTACGCCCGCAGACAGCTGTAGATAATCACTTACCACGGGAAACAGTTGAAAGAAAGAACTTACCGTCGCTCCACGGAAGGTGATCACATCGTGGACAGCAAACTGCGTGGCCGCAATGCTCAGCACCTGGAAAATACACCAAACGGTACACAGGTCGTATAACACACAGGTCACATGAGTAAAAGGACGCGGATAGCGCTCTAACCAGATGTTTGATATTGCAGTCGCCAATGTTTTTCGGCGATAACGTTTCAAGAAGCCACTCTTGTACACCTTTCAAAGTGAAAAAGTTGATTCTGACTTACTGATGTATGTTTCCAGATCGTCGGGGTTCTCAGATTTTCCGTTTCTTCTCGGCACAAGTGATTTTTTTTTTGGGGGGGGGGGGGGGGGGGGGGAACGCGAGCTGGAAGAATTTTTAAGAATCGACGGTATCCTAAAATATACCTCCGGAAAGCTTCAAGCGACAATGACCTTTAGGTGATCACGCTCATGAGACAGCAATGGAAAATGCCGAGTTTGGCCTGTTTCACTTGGAGAAACTGACAACCCCGACTGTCAAAAAATGTATTAGGTCACTAGACCCAATCAACATTTTCCCTTTGATAGGGTATACGAAAGTGGTTCTACAAAATGTTATCGCCGAAAATCGTAGGTGGCTGCAATACCAAATGCACGATACAACTTACAAGCATGTCGTGATCGTACTGACCATCTCATTAAGACCAGTTTGGCGGAATAATGGCGAAAGTTGCTTCAGGAGCTCATGTAGTTTGGGCGACACGGGTATACGTCATGTGTGACAACAGCGACCATTGACTGGTGTCGGTACTCACATTAGACAGGATGTCCTGAGTGGCGAAAATGAGCGACGATTGCCCTTTGTGTTTCAGGTCGTCCATCAGTCTTTCCTTCAGCTCCGGGGACAACAACAAACCTTCCACGTTGGGCAAAAAGTCGCCAGCCATGTGTTGCAGTAACAACTGTTTCTCCAGCTCCAGTTCGTGTGTGTTGTCAGTGGACAACACGTATCTCGGAGTCAGAAGACTCTGAAGCTGTACGTGCAGAGAGAGGAAGCCACCGTAAGCAACAACAACTGAAGTATAATATGGTTGTTGGGGAGTCGATCAGCGCATGTTACTGGGGACAAAGCCAAAGAGATCCAACCCTTGTGTGTGTGTGTGTGTGTGTGTGTGTGTGTGTGTGTGTGTGTGTGTGTGTGTGTGTGTGTGTGTGTGTGTGTGTGTGTGTGTGTGTGTGTGTGTGTGTGTGTGTGTGCGCGCGCGCGCGGGGTGGATGGGTGGTGGAGGGGAATGGGGGGGGGGGGGGCGAGGGGTGAGTACAAATTATCACGGAGGGTCTGTTGATGTAACTGCCATTTGGTTGTGCGATGGCTAAAATGCCTACTAGAAGTAAGGTTTTCTCCGTCTTCACGAGGGGGGAAAACTGCACGTAGATCCATGCGATTCGTATTGACATGTGTACAGGGTTTCTTTAACGTATTATTATACAGCTAAGTCTCACAAAGCGCGAGAGAATTATCGTGAAGAGGGGACAGGTACTTTGACTGCTCACTCACGTCTTTTTCATTTGTAGATACAGACGTGTCTACCCCTAAAATGTTTTTGAGTATTTCTAGACAGCCCGTTTGAGGATTTTAAAGACTAAACTCATATTTTCAAACCATGCACACCCGAAAGTGGCAGTCAGGACATTTTGCTTTAAAAAAGAGAAGCTTTACATAAACCTCTGAAATAACTTCCTGGAAACGTTCACGCATCTTTCTTGTCGGGATTCAGTGCTCACCAGGGGAAATTCTTGCATACTGATTGTGATTCAAGATATCTAAAGTTCGTCACATGAAACACATGACACCGAAACACGTAACTACCGAGCTTGCCGACACAGGATTTTCAATCAAAGAAATGGTCATGTTATCCAGGCAGAAGTGTTTATCTTGTATTTAGATCGTGCCGCACCTCTCCGTAAACACCTGCGTCAACGACGGCAGTATAATTATAACTCAAACGTTGACAGTTTTTGCTGTTGTCTGCACTGCGTTAATTGATTTCTTGTTTAGTGTGTGGCACACTCTGTTAAAATGACAAAGTTACGGAATCGAACCCCGTTTCTGTACGAACTGTCTCTGTCGTCAACTAACACAGATTGGCGCACATTAGCAGTTCGGAATGCCAATGAAAGCTTTCAAATCAAAGCAAATGCCCATTTAAACTCGCAGTAAACTCAAAATCAATACACTCGTGTGGTGTATTTTCCGTACTCAGGGTAACATTGTGAAAACTCTACACACACACACACACACACACACACACACACACACACACACACACACACACACACACACACAAAAACCTGACAAGCTGTACCTGCAGAAATCGTCTCATGCAAGACCAGAAATCGAAATATCCCAAGTTGATTGGATCCATCTGAGTCTTCAGGTATGATCGGAAAGGTGAACGAGCAAGTTCGTCACAGGCCAGCAAACACAGCATCCGTCTGATAACAATCGAAACATTGTTGAATGAAAATATACCGAGAAGCAAAAAGGTATGCAAATCCGACATTATCAACAATTTTCCCGCGATTCTGTAATTGGTGTGATCACCGGTTGATAACATGCTCACACAAGAGTCTAGATCTTCTCATCAGCGTGGCTACCCCCCCCCCACCCCCAACCCTCAAGGCACATTCACCCCTCTCAAGTGTGCCAACCTGTCCGTCTTGGGGTCGTCCCGCCTCAGGTCCCGGCAGCCGAAGACGTAGTGTAGCAAGAGATAGGTCATGTGACTCATGTCCTGGGTCTTGGACATGATCTCATACAAAACCTGATTCGTCGCCGTGCCTACCACGGTCCTGTGCAGCACTCCCCACACGCCATCATCATCTACATCCATGGCACTTTTCGATTGGTCCACGTCTTTGTCTCCATCCTCCTCCGTTTTGGCGTCTGTCTTTGTCTGCGAACTGGAATTGTTGTTACAGCCAAGGCTTTCGTCTGAAAAAATGTGTACAATATACAAATTCAGAACAAAGGAATGCATACTGTAAAATGTAACTCACCTTTTCACGGGTTTAGGATAAAACTGTATATATGTACTGTAAGAGTTAAAAACACTAGCATTGTCCTCATCTACAGGTATTCAATACTTGTTGACAAGTCTAGCTATATGCCTAGAAAGACTTGGTTCTGTGTCGGCAAATTGTAGAATGAAGCGTACACTGAACAGAAAATTCGACGACACATTGTCAACGTACTGAAAATTCGTCGACTTGAAAAGAAGATTTCTACAGCTCCGAAACGAAAGCGTAATTTTAGGTTTTGGATTTCTCGGGCATTGTCACAGTACTGGTCTGTAATCAAATGGCAGGGATGTGAGTGGTGTTCAGCGTACCTACCTCTGACTTCAGGCGTTGGCGTATCCACGGATGGTGCTGGTGAATCCGTGTTAGAATCTGGGAAGATCATGTCCTGCTGATCCACCACTGCAGTGTCCTCTGAGGACATGACGTCTCCTGGTAACCTCGAGCGGCATGTGTTTTCGTCGACCTCGTCGTTATCATTTTCGTCGACCTCGTCATTATCAGTTTTGTCGTCCTCGTCACTATCATTTTTAACTGTGCAAGGACCGGTCATGACGTCATCAATGGAACTCATGCTGCTGCTGCAGGAGGTAAGGCCAAGGTCGGGCAGAACAACCGGCAGTTTGGGCAGAGGGGTCAGCGAAGACTGCTTTTCGGTCAATATCCTCTGAGGCATATCCAGCGAAGAAGAGCTTTCCTCGGATGGTACAGAAATTCTGGGCAAGTATATTGACTCACGCAAGGCACTGGATCCGAAAGATCCTGCAGACTTGCTGAACAAAGTACACCTCCTGATAAGTTTTTGCAAACTGCTTCCGTCAACTTCGTCTTCGGGTGACGTTTTGAAAAGAGCCTAAATGATAGACAGCATATCACGCACTTTCAGGACAGCAAACTGTAACAGGAGAACTTAAAACCGAGAACCGTATATATTTTTGATGTGTAGATGTGTTTCTTGTTTTTTTCTCTTTTCTCGTGAAAACAGTATTATATAGTAAGTAGTTACTTTTTTCCAATCGCACTAATGGCGCAAGAAGCTTGCTTACCGAATTAATATTGTTTCATTATGAAACAATCAAAATTCGTCACTCATCAAGTGTCATTTTGACTTTTAAAAACTGGTAGTCAAAAACGGAAGTCTAGAAAAGGGTTAGCCAACTTTCGTGTTTGTAGTAAGACTGGTTTCTAAAGAAATGGCTGTATGGTTTTGTATTCCAACAAAACCCTGTCCGTCACTTTACCTCGATTTAGGCATGATCATAAGATTTGACCCTGTGAGCTTAATCTTTAGGGAGAGTAGTTCAGTCATGTTCGAAAAGGCCGTACTGCCACATAACACCGTTATGCTGCTGAAAAAAATGGCACACACACAGACACATGTTGAGTCGACGGATGGCTCATTTTCACGCAACCAAACAATAAATGCCTGCAGGAGTAAATCTTGCCTGAACAATTTCGCGAGACTCGGTGTTGAGCACGTGCAGGACGTAACACGGCACCCAGTAGGAGCGCAGCGCATCAAGCAGCACGGCATGCACACGGCGAAGCGCTGACTTGGAATTCAGGTCCACCTCGCCAGCGCCAACATAGAGTTTAGACTTCTTCGTCGTCGTATCAGCAGGTACCATGTCGAAACTGAGCAGTTCTAAGAACACCCAAGACACATTTGAATGTCGCTTGTGAAAACCGTCTACAACGCTGCTTTGTTACAGAGCGAGTAATGCTTTTGTGTCTGAGGTATGACCTTCACCTTCAAAAAAGGTTACGCAAAAAACGGCAGCCTCGATAGATTTTGGTACCAACCATCACTGTACAATGTTTGGTGTTTGTAGCCAAGTTGGTTTTCGATAAAACGCAAATGTACAACCAAATACCAGTCTCTGGGACTTGAGCCCAAACTTTGTGACATTGACCTTGGGACAAGGACAGCAAAAGAGATATAGTACAAAATTAAACACCAAAACTCACCTTTAATACGTATGTTGGGGCATGTTGTACCAAGCAGTTAATGTTACAGTGCAACCAAAGACCATTATACATGAAACCATGAACAAAAAAACAAAATCCCTCTTATTACGACACACCAGTCTCACCAGAAACGAGCAGTTCCTGCGCAAGACCCTTCTTCAGCCTCCGAACGGCATAATCATTCATGTACAGTCGCTTGATGTCCGTCAGTATTTGCCAGCGACGCTGCGGATCACGCGTTTGGTAGAACATCTGCACGTGCATCCAGCACGCGTACACACGCGCCCCGCACTTCCCCTGAAGGTACTGACGAAACAGATGCATGCCGGCCACACTGCCCAGAAGGTTCTCGGAGAACGTCCGCAGCATTTCTGGAGTCTCGTCATCTTTGTCTGTATATATAGTTACCCATGAAATTTAGTACATTTGGCGTCTGAAAATACCTATCATTCGAATGAAAGTAGCTTCTGCAAGGCAAAAGAAGACGAAGAAGACAAAAGATGAAAAAAGAAACAGACAAAACCCATTAACACGCCACCGCAACCACCACAATCACCAACAAATAATCTACCAGACGAACAGCTGGTCCTGAGCACATTTATATTGCAACTACCATCTGGAATTTATAGGATATAAATATACAGAATTTCAGCACCAGCAATTACAGCACTGATCAAACAGTTAAATTTGATGTTACAGTATGGCTTTTTATATGAAAAGAGGCACGTGACAGCTACAGTCACGGTACAAGTTCACCGTTGTCATGGAGTCTGAGAGCGAAGTTGATGTGTCGTAGTTTGCAGCTTAGACAGTATTCGCAGGCCAGTACAGTCTGTGTAAATTGTGGATATCTCTTCTCCCGCAACCATCTTATAATTCGATATTTCTGTTCCAGGAATATGAAAGAGACACCAGTGAACGGATAAAATCTACGATTGCAACTATGAATGAAACTGCGATATTAAGAATGGCGAAACGTAGCAGAGCAGCTGAATACGAAAACGATTCATTCAAGGCTATTGCGTGTACTCACCCGGTGGACCGCTTGTACTACAGGAGGATGAAAGAGGAAGGTCTTGTCAAATGTTTTGTACAGTATTTGCTGGCCAAATACCTGAAACGCCAGAAAACAAGGGGGGGGGGGGGGGGGGGGTAAGAAAAAAGCATAAGTTTAGTTGATTACCTGTACACATTTGTTTGTTCATCATACGCGATAACTACATATGAATATGATGTGATATTGCCTCTGTCTCTGTGTGTGTGTGTGTGTGTGTGTGTGTGTGTGTGTGTGTGTGTGTGTGTGAGAGAGAGAGAGAGAGAGAGAGAGAGAGCATTACAGGCAGACACAGAAAGACGTTGAAGTAGTCGGCAAACGTTTTGTCGTCCAACAATTTCAGCAGCAAACCCTCTGCCTGTCGCCATTCGACACCTGCACATATGCGACAGTAACTGTAAAGCAGTAGATTACGTCTTACTGATACAGACTGCAGATAGCAACTAGGTTTTTTTTCATGCTGCAAATGCGAGTTTCGTTCAGACAAGGGAGCTTGGTTGTTGCTACTCACAAGACCAGACGCACAACAATCGTTCTGTTACTTTAGATGAAACAGATAAAATGACAAAAGCTAGGCATTTTATACCTGTTTTAGAAGCCAGTCTGTCTGCAGTGCGAGTTGCAGACATGGCGGAGTGTGTCGCGGAGCCATCAGCCCCTGCCGCCATTGTCTGTAGAATGTCAAAGTGAGGAAACGATGTAGAATTTTCTTGGTCACGCGCAGTATGACGTAAGCGAGAGATGACGTGAACCTCGTGCCAATGTTCAGCAGCATTAGCTATTTTATGCAGGTGCGTTTAGGTAGCAGTTGCTGCTGTTCCTACAAGATACGTTGGAAATGTATCTGTTTGTCAATATTTCGGGGAAATGGGCTATTAACAGCTAACAAAACGCATTTTTGTTTTGGTGAAAATGCGAGCTGAAAAGATGTCAAGTACTGAAATCAATATCAAATATACTCCAAAAGAGCCTCAGCGGACAATGGCGTCAAACGTATTATAGCCCATGAATTGACGTGAATTCGTAGTCGCTTGGCACCTATATATGACGTCAAAATTTAATTACGGCACGGAAACAGAACACTCATAAAAGAAATACTAGGTCAGTGTGTCCGTAAAACCGCTTTCTGCGCAGCAGGTCCAAGTGGCTTGATGAAATTAAAAATTGTTGGCGATAGCAACGCAAGTCGGATTATAGTCTTCTTGGATAGTGGTTAACACTTCGAACCATGGACCACGAGACATGGGTTAGAATCCCAGCCTGCCACACAACCGAGACTCACCCACTTCACGGGTCCGACTTTGAGCGTATGTTTCCAAGATCTTTGGTGTTTCCCTTGTTATGACATACCTGATGATGTGGATGATTATACGCCCGGCACTAACGCCGGGATATTTGACAGGGAGCGTGGACTGCGACCCTGTCACGCAGTCTCAAGCCACATGTCCCAAGCCACATGGACCTCCATAGCATCAGAATCCCATCAGCCTCATGTTTAACAAAATTTGTCTCACCGTCCGTGCCCTCCGAAGATTCCACTCATGATCTGGGAGGAATACCACCGGCCGGCGAATCGTTGAGGCAGGAGAAAAAAAAAAAAATAAATAAAGGAAAAGGATCCGGAGGTCCGAGCTGCTGTGAGTACTTACGGCCTACGCTACATCTCTCTCTCATGCAGGCCGAGGGACAGTCATGCCTCTAGACGGCACAGTGCAAATCTACGTGATGGTGAGGCCGAAGAAATGAAATCATACGTTACACGTCACTCTGGCCCCAAAGTGAAAACAAAGAAACAAATACCCTAAAATGTATATTTGGTCACAAAAAGCAATACATGCTTCTGTGAAAATGCAAATAATATATATATATTCAAACAGTAAAATTTGACCAAAAGAGTCTCAAAAATGCGCAGTTAGACATAAAATATTATGATGGACAACAAAATGTCGAAAAAATAGAAAATATGCTAGGGATCACAGAATCAGCAAAGTTATCCTTAATGTTGAGAAAGAAATGTCACCTACACTTGTCTGCCAGAAAAAAACCCCAAAACAACTGACGACACATGTCACAAAAATGCACAGTAAGTATATATCAACACATCAGGTTCATGTTAGGCCTCAACTCAAAATAAGTATAGGGTAAAGGTATGTCACACTCTAAGAACTGCTTATGTAAACTTGTCCCCCCCACAACTGAAAAACAAATATAAGTCAGAACATTACGATTGACCATTCTTACACAAATGTCAGGGGTAAATTATACATTTTCCCCGCAATACGTGAAGTATCGAGCCCTAGCTATCCTATGTCTTATAGTCGGTGCATGTCACGCATGCATGTTGTCCGAAAGTATATGAGCTGACCTCGAGAGATCTCACACTTTTGCTGCCAGCAATTTAATACTTCATTTCGCGTGAAACCTCTTTTGATAGATAATAGTTTCACAGGGCTCACTGAAATAAAACAGAGGCTACAGCAACGCGACACAAAGACTGGGAGAAATTTAAAAAACAAACAAACAACAACAACAAAAAAGACCACTGCTGTCAGGAATTCCAAGAAGCTTTTGTTTCAGTGTGGGTATCGGAGGAGTCCTGAGCAACACAGATGGTGCTGACCGGTGTGTGTGTGTGTGTGTGTGTGTGTGTGTGTGTGTGTGTGTGTGTACAGTGTGTGTGTCAGTGTGTGTGTGTGTGTGTGTGTGTGTGTGTGTGTGTGTGTGTGTGCGCGTGTGCGTGCGCGCGCGCGCGCGCAGGGTCTTTGACAGTGTATCGTGGGGCCTGTAAAGACCTGCTGTCAACGGCCTATCTGAAAGGTTTCCGAGTTGTGTGCCCGCGTGCACCATGGACAGGAGCGCGCGACATACGCCGACGGTGTGCCCCGAACTGGTGGATGTCGGGTAGATGAAGATCGCCATGGGGATGTGCGTCACGGACAGGAGGGAAGACTGTGCCGGAAAGATGTCGAGGGTGTGGTCCGGAGGGGTGGATGTCGGGTAGACGAGGTCTGCCGCGACTGCGTACGTCTTCACCAACTGGCAAGCACCGAGAAAATAACATAGGTTCGATCACCGCATCTCTTCGTGCACAAATGTATTCCTGTGCTGTGACAGACTGCGATGAGCGAATAAACACAACCGAGACACATCCCTAGGATGTGTGATCTCATATGATCAAATAACAATGTATCGTGATAATTTACCCAGAAACAATTCCACACGAAGGATCGTTTCATACAAGAGACTGCGTTACCGACTGGATTGGGGTGCCAATGGAGGCAGAAAACAAGGCAGGAAAAGCACAGAGAGCTTTCAACGAGTCATACGCTCAGCGAATATGATTTAGACACAAAGGCCTAACACAGATTAGAACCTAGGTCATGATCAAAGCCGGATTTGCCTGGTGCAAACAGCTTTCAGCAGTGATCACTCACCAACGCTTCGTCTGCTGTTGACAAGGGCCTCAACAAGAGCACTGATCTGCTCTGAAATGCCCTCATGCAGGATCCGTTTCCGATCCAGCACGCGGAGAGCACTTGTCAGGGGGGCCAGCTGTTTTGTCAGTGTCGATGGCGCGTACATCTCCAGATACTGTTCTCACCACAGCAAGTTAATCACACATGAATTGAACTGATCGTTGAAAGGTGTAGTTCAAAGAGCTGCGTTTGCAGTGTGACAACAAATTACCTTTATTATTATTATTTTTTTAAATCTCTTTTTCATTGACTTCGAACACATCATACCATCACCAACAGTAACTATTGCCCCAGTATTTCTAGTTTTCGAAGTAACTGGCTAGCTCGTGTGCAAAGTGACCTATTCAGTTGTTGACTGAACAGATGGCACTTAGTATGTTTCATTACACAGGACATTAACCACAATAGTGGGGTGGGGAGGGGGGGTGGAGGATGGTGAAGGGTCGGGGTTGTGTGTGACTGTAGAAAGTGTAGAAAGAAAGAAAGGACAAGAAGAAATATACATACCCGCAAATCTCGTGCAAGTTTCTTCAACTTTTTCTTCATTTCCACAGGCGCATGTATTTCTTTGCCTATGTTCTGCCCGAATTCGAATCCTGCCGCTTTCGGATCTTTCGCTGTTAGCGATACAGCGATCATGTTCATTTTCGAATCGTCTCCAACGTCCTGCTGTCTTTTGTCAGTTCCCTCCTTCGCTCTTTCAGCTTTGTCATCCATAAAGCGGGTTTTTTCGCAGCACCCGTCTCTCTCCCTTCTCCTGGCGTCTTATCCCCGGCAGGGGAAAGTTTCATTTTCTCCGCCGTTTCCTTCTCCGTAATTTCCATCAACGACACCGGTTTTCGAAATCCCAATGACGTGGCGCCGGCGCCCTGGCCCATTACTTCTTCCGCCTTCGCCTTGGATCTGGCCCCTGATTTAGCATCACCATCATCACCGTCTCCAGATGTTCCCTTCTGTTTAAGAACAAGGAGGAATGGCCCCATCCCATAAAGCTGTTTCTCAAAATTTCATGTTATTTAGTCCGTTTTCTTGTTATTGTTGTCGGTGGTTTTTTTTTTGGGGGGGGGGGGGGGGGGGGGGGTTGTGTTTTTTGTTGGTTTTTTTTTTCTCTCTCTCTCTCTTCAAGTCCGTTAAGACCTATCAAAGACACTAGATCCGCTACGCCATAGCGGATCTAGAACCTTAGGAGAGAGAGGGATGGCGTCAATTCCGTGAACTAAACTTCTGACGTCAGCCTCACGCAGGTCGTCTGATGATGCTTGTTCAAGTCTGATGACTTCCCTGTTGGCGTTGTAACTTCCCCGACTGAATTAATTTTTACATGAAATCTGGAAGATGTAGACGGCTAGTGAAATGCCGGAGGCAGTGACGACATTTGCAGATTTTGTCTGTGAACTAAACATTTGACGTCAGCCTCACGCTGGTCGTCTGACAGATGATGCTTGTTCATGTCTTGTGATTTCCCCGCTGCTTTTGTGACTTACCTGACTGAATTAATTCTTACATAAAATCCCGAAGATCTAGAGGGCTGGTGAAACGTGGACCTGGATACCTTGGATTGTACTTACGAAATCGCAAAACTGAACGATTTTGACCGGTGCCCTCTATAGAGAAACAACTTAACACTTTCAGCCCTGCCATCGTATCACCTACGGTCACGCAGACCCTAACAATAACATGCGTGCATGTCAGTGTGACCGACTCTCATACGCTCTGCACAGTGGAAGATTCCCCTATAGGATGGATCCAATACTTCTTGAGAAATAGGGTTTGGTATGCAAGAGCCCAGCTTTACATCTAGCACACTTGGAAAAACTCCCAGGCAGAGAGCATTATCGCTATTGAGATTCCTTCAGGGCTGAAAGGGTTCAAAAAGAGACGCCGACGTCACTGGGAATGCCAGCAACACCTTATCTAAATAAAACCTTGATACCAAAGACCTTGAGAAAGGAAGGTCTTTGTTTGTACTATCACTATGCCTTTGTAACTTCAATCATGACCCCCGCGACCGCAAAGTTAGGCCATTTACAAATACACAATGTTTGCAAAGGTTTTGATATAAATAATAGAGTGCTAAGTTTTATGTTTTAACGCTTTTCCGCTGGAAAAAAATTCACACGCACTGACAGCTACGACGGAAGATGATTACCTGGACCTGCTTTTACACACGCTAGCTTTACAATGACGAGCTTTCTATCATGCATCAACAGATCTCAGGTAACAGCGGCCTTACTTTCTTCCGTCGTGAAAGATTGGTGTCCGATTCTCGAGTGTGGCCTGGGCAGAACAGAAGAACGTTTCAGACAACCTATGCATAAAATAATAATACGTGCACACAACCACAGAACTACACAAACCAACTCTGACAGAAAACAGCAAACACAAATTATATTTGTCGTAGTATGTTCTGTAGTTTATAATTTATCGTAAAATATTTGAGTGCCATACAAAACCCTCCAACAGTCGTTGTGATGTGTCCCGAAATGAATTTGACGGCAGGGGTTTCCGACGCAGGGAAAACTGTAACTCCGGCGGAGCCGATTGCCAAATGTGCAGACTATTCCGAGTATTCAGAAATATGAAGGCCCGATTGAGTGTACGTCCGTGTTCTGAGAATCTGGTTTTGGTGGTGAAAACGGACAATAACGCACTCTGCTCCCCAAGGAATTGTGGTGATAGCAACTCACCCGTTGTTCCACCTCCTCCTGGCCCAGGCTTTGGTTGCCCGCCTCCGGCCACCGCTGTGTAATAATAATAATAATAATAATAAATGCTTTTACGACTCATGTGTGACCGTGACTTAAAAAAAGGTATTGTTCACACCAGTAGTACTGGTCACCGCTCTAAGAAGTTATTGATGGATGTGTTTTTCAGGGCCCTCACACAATAACGATATCTGCAAGTTTCGCTTAATCCTTGTGATCTTGACCTACTGGCAAGGTCAACCCAAAATGTTTGCATAAAAGCCCCTCATACAAACCATGGCTGTGCCTAGTTTGAGTTGCTTGGCGGTGTAGATGTTGGGACAATGACAAGATATGAGCTAACCCTAACCCTAATGATGTGACTGACGGGCAGTAGAGGCAATCTGCTTTGTAATGGTTTCTAAAGACCTGGTAAAAACCTGACGGTGTACTTAGTTTGGTGTTTTCTGCTGCTTGTAGTTCCTGAAAGATGTCATTTTAAAGTTATGCCAGGTGACAGAGTGATTGACAGACGACGGAGGTGTGCGACAGACTCATTTTGATATGACGATGACGCAAAGGAACAGAGTGTGCATAACAAAACAAAACAATCCGCCGAAAGGGATAGCGCTGACAACTCACTGCCGTTGGCTTTTGCTCGTATCAAAAAGTCTCTCCGCCGTTGTAATCCACTGGCAATTGTAAATTTGTAGTCTTCGTCGCCCTCGTCCACTGCAATGTCAAGCAAAGGCATAACCGCGTACACTACTATCACTGCTGCTGCTGCGGAATGTACTACAAATGGCGCAGGACATTTTACAAGCTCCAGTCTGTTGCATGTACCGCCCCCCCCCTCCACCCCCCCCACCACCACCCCCCCCCCCACACACACACACACACATTACCACCACCAACAAAACAACAACAAAAAAACACAAAAAGCAAACACAAAACAACCACCACCACCAAAAACAAAAAACAAACAAACAGGAAAACAACAAAAAAAGCAATAGAAATATACTGCATTTTAGACTGTACTAATCTGAAAGATACATACCGCAGCTTGTTTAACCTCACAGATCGACCTAAGCTTATTATGGTGAAAAGAGTATAGCCTCATCTAGATGTGAGAAAAATCTGAGCCCAGTCCGGGTTATCGTTGCTAAGATATGAGTCAAAATGCATATCTATCGGCTACTATGCGTTACAGTGAATGTATAGATGTCGCTATACTGTATTGTTATCCTTTCTCTCCCACCCGTCTGCTGGATTATTTTTGTTGCCCTCTGTTGGACTCAGACTACAACTTTTCCAAAACAGAATTAATCCTACATAAAAACCTAGAAATGTCGAAACGGTGGGCCCATAAAATGAATTCCTTCAAATCGAAAGTCGACTAAACTGTGCGTGTTACTTACGGTCTCGCGAGGATCCGGGAAGATTTTGCACAAAGTTATCTCTGAGTTGCAAGAGTGTATGTATCGGGAACAGTTCCAGGTAGTCCGAGTACTTCCCCGGCCAGTTTCCTCGCTTAGCAGCCAGTCGGCCGGTCTGCCCCTTCATTGTAGTCAGCCAGTCCGCCTCAAAACTGTGGTGTCAGGAATTAACATTCTATACCTATGATCTGTAATGTATGGGACGTTATATATATACGTGCAAATGTGGTTAGGTGTGCGTGAATTTCACATTTTCCCGCCACATTCAAGGTTAAAAAACCCTTTATAAATCAGTCATGTACACACGATACGTGGCTACAGATGTGACCCTAGAGAAGTAATACCTCGCTACAGATATGATCCTAGAGAAGTAATGCCTCGCTACAGATGTGATCCTAGAGAAGTAATACCTCACTACAGATGTGATCCTAGAGAAGTAATACCTCACTACAGATGTGATCCTAAAGAAGTAATACCTCGCTACAGATGTGATCCTAGAGAAGTAATACCTCACTACAGATGTGATCCTAGAGAAGTAATGCCTCGCTACAGATGTGATCCTAGAGAAGTAATACCTCACTACAGATGTGATCCTAGAGAAGTAATACCTCACTACAGATGTGATCCTAAAGAAGTAATACCTCGCTACAGATGTGATCCTAGAGAAGTAATACCTCACTACAGATGTGATCCTAAAGAAGTAATACCTCGCTACAGATGTGATCCTAGAGAAGTAATACCTCACTACAGATGTGATCCTAGAGAAGTAATACCTCACTACAGATGTGATCCTAAAGAAGTAATACCTCGCTACAGATGTGATCCTAGAGAAGTAATACCTCACTACAGATGTGATCCTAGAGAAGTAATACCTCACTACAGATGTGATCCTAAAGAAGTAAAACCTCGCTACAGATATGATCCTAGAGAAGTAATGCCTCGCTACAGATGTGATCCTAGAGAAGTAATACCTCACTACAGATGTGATCCTAAAGAAGTAAAACCTCGCTACAGATGTGATCCTAGAGAAGTAATACCTCGCTACAGATGTGATCCTAGAGAAGTAATACCTCGCTACAGATGTGATCCTAGAGAAGTAATACCTCGCTACAGATGTGATCCTAGAGAAGTAATACCTCACTACAGATGTGATCCTAAAGAAGTAATACCTCGCTACAGATGTGATCCTAGAGAAGTAATACCTCGCTAAAGATGTGATCCTAGAGAAGTAATACCTCGCTACAGATTGATTCTAGAGAAGTTTGAGACGAATAAAAAAAGAAATGACGAAACCCTCTTTGGGCCCCACAACCTGCTCATGTGCAACGGTCTTTTCTTGGCTGCACCTCAAGAACATAACGGAGCCAAGTCTTTTCTTCTTTTTCTTTTTTTTTTCAGTATAGGCAGACAGTCGAGGAACAAGTGCAACATGATAAAAAAGGAGCTTTGGCTGCCGGTACACGACTCTGTGTGTGTGTGTGTGTGTGTGTGTGTGTGTGTGTGTGTGTGTGTGTGTGTGTGTGTGTGTGTGTGAGAGAGAGAGAGAGAGAGAGAGAGAGAGAGAGAGAGAGAGAGAGAGCTTACGATTTCCAAAAGTGGTAGAGGATAGGCGTCAGTTGCATGAATGCATGATAGAAGAGATCAACGACCGGCCCTTTCTTTTTCAGGTTGTTCGTGATTTTTTTGGCGAGTTCTTCGGAAATATTTATCTGGCATAATAAAAGGGCGCATATCAAGATAAACTATAAAATAACTGTGCACTTGTGCGCGCGCGCGCACACACACACACACACACACACACACACACACACACACACACACACACACACACACACACACACACACACACAGAGAGTAACCCTGATAATCTCACCTGTAGCCTCGGAGGTATGTCGGATTCAAGGTAGCAGAGACAAACGGTTACTGCTCGTTGCACTGACATTGGTTCAACGGCGTATGATCCCGCAGAGTAGACGGACACCATTTCTTGCTTGTACCTACAGAATAAATGCTGGATGCATGCTGGACAAAATCTTACCATGACTACCGATGATCTCTCAGCCTTCAACTTCTTGCGTGGGCAAAAAGGGTCATTATCGTAATAACTCTGTGTCTTTCTCACGTGTAAGGCAAAAAAAAAAAAAAAGTTGGAAGATAAAGTTTGTTCGTTCTATGTGTCACAGTGGGTGCCAGGTATGGGTGATATCAAAGACGGGGCAACGATAAAAAGGCCAGCACAAATATTTGACCCCAGCCGGGATTCGAACTCACGACCCGAGTATACGTCCAACGCTCTACCATTCAGCATTCGGCCTTCCCGTCTCTCCCCGTTCTCTGTGTGAAACTGGTTGTATGCTGGGTCATTCAGATTATGACTCTCTCTCTCTCTCTGGCTTGCGCGGCGTTAAGCCTAAAAAAACCGCTCTCTCTCTCTCTCTCTCTCTCTCTCTCTGTAGATACAGTCTCAGTAAGGAAGAAGGTCGTGCCCCCCCCCCCCCCCCACACACACACACACATACACAACACAGATGGAGATTCACTTGTAAGCTTCCAACCAGAAGCGAAGATCGGCGGGCAGTTTGTTGATGGTGACGGTGATCGGCTTAGCGCCTGGGGTGGAGGCAGGTCTGGTCAAAAGCTTGCGAAAATAGACGAGATGGGCCGACCACTCCACTTTCATCTTCCCTGAACATGGCACACGGCAAACATTTGAAAGCATATTCTCCAGCAACGACTGTAGATGAGAGAGTCGTTCTTCTCAAGTGCTGTCCCTGTGGGAGTTGCAAGTTTTTGGTTTTTTTTAACAGAATGGACACCTCATAAAAATAGAGATATAGATTTTGCATCAATGAACTACTGAACCATCCCTAAAGAAATATCGAAAAATGTGAGCCAAAACGAAAAGAAAGACTTTACCATCGCAGTTCATCTCGGCCCGATACACTTCCCGCCGCAGATACTCTTGGAACAAGCGACCCTCGACTGGGTCTAGCAGAGATCGCGTGAACTCCCGTACCTTCCGCAAAACGTTGTGCACGGACCGCATCTGAATGAAAATACGAGGAACACACACACACACACACACACACACACACACACACACACACACACACACACACACACACACACACACGTACTACAAGTAAGTGATAGACAATGCTAATGAATGTTCCAGGCGGAACTTATCGCGATGGATATTCATGTAGGTGCACGAGGAAGATACATGTATATGTATGTGTATATATATATCCTCACAACAGTTTGCACCAGTGTGTGTGTGTGTGTGTGTGTGTGTGTGTGTGTGTGTGTGTGTGTGTGTGTGTGTTACATACCGCCATGAGAAACTTCCAATTGTCCAATACAATCCTGCACCTCTTTTCATTCTTGGAGGCTTTTCCGTACTTCTTGTGGGGAGGTTTCTTTTTGACCTGCTTGACTTTCACCTCAGGGTGCTCCTCCTTGCTCGCCGGCAAACTCATGTCCCAATTTCTGAGACCTCCATCTTCTTCTGTATCAAGCTCTGAGGCGTGAATGAAAATGGCGTTGCGTCGTTCCTTAGGCATGAACCTTTGCGCGAAGAAAGTCGTCTCGTCCACCCACTGTGTAGCCTTCGCTGTCCTCTTTTGCTCAGCAACGGCCTGGGAAAGTTTCACAAGGGCCGCAGCAATCTTGGGCTGCCTGGTTGACATCCTTCTTTCCACCCTTGCGCGTGATGGAAGCAAAAGAGTGAACGACTCAGACTGTTCAAGCGACAGTCTCTCTTTTCCCGCTGGCCTTGCACTCACAATGTCCTTGACTTTTTCACCCGTACGCGACTCTTCGTCAGACTTCTCTGCCTCTTCGGACTTTTTTCTCTCTTTGGAATCCATGGGCTTACTGTGCTCCTTGTACTCCACGTCAGACTCTTCAAACTCCATGTACTTCTTGGGTTCACTATTCTTCTTAGATTCCCTGTACTCTTTCGATTCCCTGGACTCCTCTTCAGGCTCCTCGGATTCCCTGTACTTCTTGGACTCCCTTTTCTTCTTAGATTCCCTGAGCTCCTTGGAGTCACTGTACTCCTTAGACTCATCAGACTCCTCGAACTCCCTGAATTTCTTGGGCTTCTTCTCCTTTTGGGAATCCCTGTGCTCCGTGGGCTCACTGTACTGCTCATACTCCTCGTCAGACTGCCCAGAATCCTCTGAATCCCTGTATTTCTTGGGCTCCCTTTTCTTTTTTAACTCCCTGTGCTCCTCGGACTCCCCGAACCCCTTGTCAGACTGCTCACACACCTCGGATTCCCTGTACTTCTCGCGCTTCCTTTGCTTCTTGGTCTCCCTGTACTCCTCGGACTCCCCACCGACCTCTTGACTATAGCGACGTTCAGACCTGGCCTGCCGCGAATCGTCCACACCTTCCTCACTCGCCGTCTCCTGCTCGTCTTTCTGCCAGCCGCCGAGGTATTTAGGAAACCTGAAGTGGACAAAACGGCAAAAAAAGTGTTTTTTGGTTTCTTTTTTTGTTTTGTTTTTAGTCAGACGTGAGTTTTAGGATGTGCAATACCTAAGTAACGCGCCATTTTACGTTTTTTTTTTTTTTCGAGCGATCACCCATTTTCGCAAGGTTGGGGGCGGGCGTGTGTTTCACCACTTGTTTATCAGCCAAACGTGAGCTACAGCTGATCGCCGCATATTTGCAAGATATTTGGGACGTGGGTTTCTTTTCACGTAAATGGCTGCACTGACTGATAACAGTGGTCATCCCTTAATTCAATTCTCACAAAACAAGTTTGGGGTTGTGCACCAGTGGCTTCACTTAAAAAAAAAAAATTCATGGAGTGTTGGCCTAGTGGGAGTGTTGCACTTTGATTTTAATAATAATAATAATAATAATGAGTATTGTATAGGCGCTTTACCCAATTTCATGAATCGGCTCAAAGCGCCGCGAACTGAACCCAACACGCACGCTCACGTGAATCTCACGCATTCTTTCACACACTAAACATAAACACATTACAATCACGTGGTGCGAAGGGTCAGCTCAGCTATTTAAATTTCGGAATTTAGACTTGCATTTATTTTTCAAATTTGGTGGGCTGAACATTTTCAAAGCAGAGGGGGAGGAAGCCGGAGTACCCGGAGAGAACCCCCGACGATCGGCCCGAATGAACGGTGCCACATACGAGAGGAAAAAATTCTTTGCCACGAGTAGGACTCGAACCCCTGACCTCTCGCATTGGTGACAAGTCGCTTAACCACTAGATCACCGACCGCCCCAATTTTACTCGTGTTTGCTGCAATACGAGCTGTCAAGGAACCTTTAACTTACCTGATTTTTGCATACATGGCCAAAACCGAAAAAGAGTCAAAACGCGGGATACTCGTACGCGGTTCGAAATGTGCTCTAGGTTACACCTGAACATGTTGAGTCACTCACCATTTTTGTTTTAAATGGTTCAGCACAACGGTCTGAGTTCCTGTCGCGTCTTCTATGGTCAGGTCCGCGGAAGTCTTCTTCTTCAGCTTCTCGACGAGACCGTCATCCAAACATTTAAGCTTCTGGCGGCCTGGAAAATACGTTTACTTTGGTGTTCACAGTGATAAGGAATTGTGAGAAGCTACCCCAGGACACCAGCTCGCCCACAGCTTTGGACAAGGTCATCTCAACTCGCACTATATAACCCTTAGTTTAATGTGGCCGGTGTTTGCGGTGTAAGCGGCTGTTAATGTAATACTTATGTGCAGCCGGAACTCCTGTTTCTAGAACGTCTTGGTTTAATTGGCCACATGAGTGAGTTCCTCTCTCTCTCTCTCGTGTGTATGTGTGTGTGTGTGTGTGTGTGTGTGTGTGTGTGTGTGTGTGTGTGTGTGTGTGTGTGTGTGTGTGTGTGTGCGCGCGCGTGCGCGCAAGCGCGTTACCTCCATCATACAGATATGTTTGTTGGATCAGCTCCAGCAATCTTTTCTGGCGAGGTCCTTCGTCCATGTCGCGTAAGGCATGGACAGCGCGGCAGAACTCAAGTTGCTTAGCGTTCCCCTTTTTTTCAGAAACGAGAAACCTGGAGAAGAACTGGTACTGCTGTTGGTCCTTCACGCAGTCTTCGATATCCCTGAGAACAAAAACCAGTTCGTTACGGTTGCGCTGCGGTCATAAACCTTAAGCAATTATTTCAAAAAATACTCTTATTTATCATTCTTCTGTTTCACCACTGAAAAGAAAAACAAAAACAACAAACAGAGCAGGTAGTGAATATTCAAGTCCCACACACCACATTATCTACGAAGTAAGCAGTAAGTTATTTCAAGCAACAATTACCACCCTAACTACCAGTTCCAGCAACTCTCCACCCTACAAGAGTGCCCGACTATTTTCGTTCGTCCCATCACAAACGAACGTGAGCCGGTGTCGTAGAATATTTCGGAACCAGGATAAATCGGAACCGGTTCCCAAATATCCTAGAATATTTCGGAACCATTCCCATTTATCCCGCACCTGGCAGACAAAATTCATGTGGGCTAATGACCTAGACGATTCCGAAATATGCTGGTGGTTTTCAAATAACCTGTCACTAGAGTCAGGATAAATCGGAATGGTTCCGAAAAATCATGCCACCAGGGCCAGGATAAATCGGAATGGTTCCCATTCGTCCCGGTTCCGAAATATCCTGTGACACCGGAACTCGGAATTTTAACCTCGGCTTTGGCGGTCTGTCAAGCAGCACTGCTCCCCTCTTCCCGCTGCCCTCTGACAGGCATTGCAAAAGCTGGTCTATGTCATCAATTTTGTCCAAGTTGATGTCGCTTATCTCTGTCATGCGTCGTCTGGTCAGCAAACAGCCATCAGCGTCTTCAGTTTCTCCTGTCAGATTTCGCTTTGCCTCTCTCTTTAATCGACTAAGTGCTCGGGCATTTGCCCGGTTCCAGGGAAACGCCATGGCTGCCGCAGCTGCAAAAATGAACAACACTGAACTGCATAACCACAACTTAATGTTTTTCCACAACAAAATGTGATCAGCTTGCTTAGCCTTCTTTGTCTGTCCAATTGCCCGTTGTAACTGCCATCAAGGGATGAACAGAGTATTTGAATTGAACTGAAAAAAAAACCCAGACATTTAGCAGTGGAGAGTGACGTCACATTTAAATGCGATGAGAGCACGGACATAACAGGGGAACCAAACCTTGCTTCCTTAACCGCCAAAAATGATATTAATACCGTGCGTTTTTCGGTCGCACATCGACGAATGATACAGTCACTCGGATTTTTTTTATAAGGCTGAAGGACGAAGCACCAGGCGTTCATAATCTATCCTGTACGTTGGCAGTCACGTGATGATACAAGCAAGCCCAAGACTGTACATAGGTAGCGTGCTATTCCTTTATCAACGTGACAGACTGTACGACTTACGATTACGGACTGGTGTCCTGTATGGGATGTGTAGACTGCCGTAGTTGGACCAGTTCATCATAGTCAGGTCCTCCACAGTACACAGCGACGTCGTCCGCAGATCTGTTTGACATACTTCTCCGTAAGAGAGATTATGGGTAGATCAAAATGTAGTGGGGTGGGGGTAGGATGGGTGGGTGAAAATGAAAATGACAGAATTGTAACGACCTCACCCAGAAATGATACTCAACTCCACCCCCAAAGCTCCCCACTGCCACAAGCAATCTGTTGTCAACGTATTTAGGTGTTTCATTTTCGCGTATACCTAGGCCACTGCCACTACTGGCGGTCAAGAAGTCTCTGCTGGCCCTAACATTCGTTGTTTACTGTGAGAAGTGATTGCCTGATCCATGCTTGACTGTACTGCTTGCTGAGGAGTACTTGGAGACACACCTTCGCTGGCTAGGATGAGGTACTGGAAGGCCAAGAGACGATGCTGCTCTGTAAGGACGCCGACGATCGTGCTTCCCTTGAACTTGGAAAATTCAACCCGCACCTTTTCAAAGTCGCCCTGGATCTTGCTGGCTGGGTAGTCGGCCCAAGGGTTAGCAGGTATGAACGAGGAGTTTATCGTCAGCGTCGGCTGCTCATCTTTGGCGCTTTTGGTTGAGAAAGGGGTGAACAACTAGACAGAGAAGGCGTAGTTTGGTTTTCGCCGTTTGTTCTTGTTGAAATGAGCGAGGGTAGGGGTGGTAGCGGGGGTGCGGGTGGTGAAAGCGGCAGAGGTCCTACATAAATTTACATTTGTCGTTCGGGATACTAGAAAAATGTGTAATATTTGCAGCTTAATGGTTGTTCGAGTGTGCTAGTTGCACATTGCCAAGCCAGGCAGTCAGAAACGATACAATGGGCACAGACTGACGTTGTTTCCTGAAAGATAACTATATGGCACCCAAACATGCGCAAAAAGATGTCCGCAGATTGTTTGACAGAAATGATAATGTTTTGTCAATAAGAGCCATGCCTAAGGACAAGGCTTGCGAAGTACTTACAGACTTCTGTTGCTTCTTTTCCGGAAATCCAACTGCTACACTGTTCTTTCGCACCTATACCAACAAAAAGGACAAAAGTATGAGTCCGAATAATAACGATAATAATAATAATAATGGTGATGTATACCACCGCACACATTTGAAAGAAAGAACTTACCACCACACCACGGAAATTGACCACATCGTTGACAGCGTACTGAGTGGCCGGGACGGTCAGAACCTGAAAAATACAGTACACACGAGTCATACGACACTTTGTTGAAGCGGGCAAACATTAAATCAAAGAAAGTGGATATTTTCCAGCGCCGACAGTCATCATACAGAGGAGCTTTTCCATGTTTCTCGACGGGCGTGGGAGGGGGGGGGGGTATGCTAGTGCTCAAACAGCCCGTGGCATTGCCAATAAAACATAAGTGAGCGGCGGTATGGTTAATCAGGTATGAACTATGGTCTTCGACTAACGTCAACAGACAGTATGAAGTGATAGTATATGACCACGTGCCGTAGTGTCGTTACTCACATTAGACAGAACGTCCTGAGTGGCGAAAATGAGCGACGACTGCGTGTTATGGCCGAGGTCGTCCATCAGTCTTTTCTTCAGATCCGGAGACAGCAGCAAGTCTTCCAAGTTGGGCAAAAAGTCCCAAGCCATATGCTGGAGTAAAAAATGTTGTTCCAGCTCCAGTTCATGTGTGTTGTCAGTACCCAACGCGTATCTCGGGTGACAGAGACTCTCAAGCTGTAAGTGAAGAGAAAGGAAACCCTCCACAAGCAACAGATGGTTAATGGTATGATTATCGCGACTGGGGTAGCCGACTAGCGCCGGTTACTGGGGAACAAGAGTTACACACGTTCATGCCAAAGGGTCAAAATTAGATCAGAGGTATGACATGCATCACAAGCTCTTTCCCTTGATTACCAACGACTGCAAGACAGACTGGAGCACTAGTTGTTGCTAGTATGGATGCACGTCTGTACTATGCTGTAGCCCGTAGTCCAGGATCTGGGGCGTGACAATGCACCTCACTTATTCAAATTCAAATCACTCAATTCAGCCCAAACCGGGAAGTTGAAGCATATATACATACATACAAAACAAAACATGCACATAACAATAAATATATACATATTAAAAAAAATTCTAGACACCCACACACAATACAGCATGTCCAAACTACTGAACACTCTCAAACGTAACAATACCGTAGCTCTAGTGAAACACTTAGTGCTTTCTGTTCCAGTCCCTCTTATTCGCCGTCTTCCTCTCGCTTATCCTCTCTCTCTCTCTCCTTCATTCTCTCTCTAACTCTTCATTCCCCTCCTCTCCCTTTCCCCTTTTGTAGTTCCGCCACCCCATCCCCGGCGGTGGAACACTACAACTTTGTGATTAGCGGTACCTGCAAAAATCGTCTCATGCAAGACCAGAAGTCGAAATATCCCAAGTGGAGTGTATCCATCTGAGCCTTAAGGAACGACCGGAATGGTGAACCGACTAGTTCGTCACAGGCCAGCAAACACAGCATCCGTCTGACAACCAAAATGTTATGTGGCAGAAGGAGTAGTTGCTAACACTATGGAGTGGGACTATAGTTTCAGAATCGAAAGCCGGCGATACACACCATGATCGGTATTCATGAAAATGCGTGTCACTTGAGTGCAAGGCAGTGCGCGTTTCACGCGTTTCCTCGCATGGCCTTGAACAATGGCGCCTGTCTCGCACTATTTGGACGAGACATTGTGACTGTCTCGCACTATTTAGACGAGCAATTGTGCCTGTCTCGCACTATTTGGACGGGCCATTGTGACTGTCTTGCACTATTTGGACGGGCCATTGTGACTGTCTTGCACTATTTGGACGGGCCATTGTGCCTGTCTTGCACTATTTGGACGGGCCATTGTGACTGTCTTGCACTTGGGGCCATTGTGACTGTCTTGCACTATTTGGACGGGCCATTGTGACTGTCTTGCACTATTTGGACGGGCCATTGTGACTGTCTTGCACTATTTGGACGGGCCATTGTGACTGTCTTGCACTATTTGGACGGGCCATTGTGACTGTCTTGCACTATTTGGACGGGCCATTGTGACTGTCTTGCACTATTTGGACGGGCCATTGTGACTGTCTTGCACTATTTGGACGGGCCATTGTGACTGTCTTGCACTATTTGGACGAGCCATTGTGACCGTCTTGCACTATTTGGACGGGCCATTGTGACTGTCTTGCACTATTTGGACGGGCCATTGCCCGTGTTCCTCGTGCTTCACGTGGCGAGGTTACCCTTCGTGTGGAAAGAACGGTGAGCGGTATAAATTTCGATTCCGAGACCAGTCCCATTCCAAGAAATATTATGCATACAACAAAATTCACGTAGCGAAGGAATGCGTAACCTGATTCAATTAGAAGAAACAGAAGGGAAATGAGAATTTTAACAATAAAGACCGTTATTGCTCACGTGTGCGATTCAAAACGGGTGAATCAAATGCGTAGACAAAAGGGCCATTGATACCCTCACCAAGTTCGTAAGATAGCTTCCATTACAGGAATTCCCACTGAAATTAAACCCTGTCGTGCTTAACAACCCACTCCAGACACGTACTCGTACGAATGTCGGCATCATGCCGTTACACGACGTCCACGACCCATTTTCAACGACTTCCCCTGACCTGACCTAGTGCCTGACACCCACCACCTCCAAATGTCTGCCAACCTGTCCGTCTTTGGGTTGTGCCGTACCAGGTCCCGGCAGCCGAAGACATAGTGCAGCAGGAGATGGGTCATGTGACTCATGTCCTTGGTTTTGGAAACCATCGCGATCATCTCGTTCAAACCCTCCTTCGTCATCATTCCTACTATGGATCTGTCAAGCGCTGGGAACTCGTCGTCAGATTCATTGCTGCTGTCTGGTCGATCTAAGCCCGTGCCTCCATCGTCATCTGTTTTGGCATCTTCGTCTGCCTTTAGCAGAATTTTTTTGTTTCGTCCCAGACCCTTGTCTGAAAAGTATTCAACTGAAAAGGGACGAGCGATGGTATGGGCACAACGTAACCAACATGATTTGTAAGTCAAATCTATAACAGCTTTAGAAATCTAGGATAAAACGTTACGCACACATAAACCTCTCATGAATCTAAAGAGCAGAAACATTGTTTAGCGCCACTTGAAGTCAAAAACGGACCACACATAAAGTCAGAAACTATGAGAACCACACGGTCAAAACGACAATAAACGATCCGAATGTTCGTTTACGTGAACAGGAAGTAACTATTTCTGAAAGGCCCCTTTACAGGGGCATTTATATATTTTTTCCCAGACAGTATTATTGTACATGTGTATGCATATGAAGGTTACATCTGCTGCCTCTAAATATTGTCTTATCCAGGTATTAATCCTTTTCCGCTCCTGTGTCCCAACAGCTGGATATGAGAGTGAAGCGTATCTACCTACCTCTGTCGCCAGGGGTCGTCGTTTGTGCTGTCTGTGCCGATGTGTCTGTTAAAGAATCCGGGGAGATCATGTCCAGCTGATCCACCACTGTTGTGTCCTCTGTGGTGGACGTGTCCTCTCCTGGTAACCTCGAGCGGCACGTGTTTTCGTCGTCCTCCTCACTACTCAAACTGCTGCTGGAGCTGCACGGGGTGAAGCAAAGCTCGGGAGGAACAATCGTCAGCTTAGGCAATGGCGTAAGCGAGGACCTCTCTTGAGAAAATAACACTCGCTCCAGTGATGTGGAGCATTCTGTGGAAGTAGCTGGGGAAAAGCCTGCTGCCTCAATAAAGACAGTGGACCTACGAGCTTCTGCGGGCTTGCCGAACAAAGTGCACCGTCTGATCAGTTCTTGCAACTTGCTGGCGTCCACGTGGTCTTTCGCTGACGTCTTGAACAAAGCCTGAATGAGAGACAGATATATGAACCTTCACAGGACAGCTATCGCCTCCATGGGTCAAACGTCGACTTGGGCGTTACGCGTTGCTGCCAGCCATACCGTGTCAAGATAAAACTGGTTTATAAAAAAAATGGTAATGTTTAATCCCCGAGAGAGATAATCCAGCAGAATGCCAGTATGCTTGCGATGAACGCGTTTTGAACTGCGTCAGACTTGGAATGACGTCTTTGACGAGCGGTATCAGCGGCAGCAGCATTGAAGGAGGTTATCTAAAACAACTGCTTCTGGATTTTCACCCACATCCTGTAACCTTCAGACAAGGTCTGACATGGAGGAATCACAAGTTCTGGCCATGTGACCTTTACCTTTGACGAGAGAGAGAGAGAGAGAGAGAGGGGACGAAAAACGCAAATGTTGGCGGACGTCAACAACAACAACGGCGATTACAAATGCTCACTATGTTCACCCCACACGCGCAAACAATGAACGCCTGCAGGAGTAAATCTTGCCTGAACAGTTTCGCGAGGCTCGGTGTTGAGCACGTGCATGACGTAACACGGCACCCAGTAGGAGCGCAGGTTATCGAGCAGCACGGAGTGCACACGGCGAAGGGCCTTGTTGGAAGTCAGGTCCACCTCGCTAGCGTCCACGCAGAGGTTAGAGTCCTTCATCGCCACATCAGCAGGCACCATCTCAAAACTGAGCAGTTCTAAGGACATCACACGACACGTTTGTACGTCGCTTGTCCACCTAGCCGCTTTACCACACACTATGTAGACTAGAGCGACAAGACAGTGCATCAGCAGGCACCATCTCGATACTGAACGATTCTAAAGACACTCGGCACATTTGGGTGTTAAGTAAACTGTGTGTGTGTGTGTGTGTGTGTGTGTGTGTGTGTGTGTGTGTGTGTGTGTGTGGTGGGGGGGGGGGGTAAAGCTTTACACACACGGGCCTACAAAGCAACGTTCACTGTACGCTGCAGCTGTTGCCAAGAATTCTTGAAGGCAAGGTTTTCCCCTTGATATTGAACATTACGCAGGATTTTATCAGTGACAGTTACTCTTTTGCCAGGCCTATTCATTATGGAAATTGACCATTCCCATACACATTTCATTAGAATGACGGGAACCGCACCAACTACCCTCTTGGCCAACGTAATCATATACATGCCTGATACACAGAAATTCACTTTGAACAGGCAAACATTCCAGTGTGTACCCGGGGGTAGTAAGTAACACATAGTTTTTGCGCCCAAGTCAAAGACGGAAAATCAAAACAAGAAACAAAATCACTTTGCAGGCGATCCCACCCTTACCAACAACCAACAGTTCCTGTGCAAGACCCTTCTTCAGCTTCCCAATGGCAGAATCACTCAAGTACAGTCGCTTGATGTCCGCAAGAATGAACGTGCGACGCTGCGGATCACGCGTTTGGTAGAACATCTGCACGTGCATCCAGCACGCATACACACGCGCCCCGCACTTCCCCTGAAGGTACTGACGAAACAGATGCATGCCGGCCACACTGCCGAGAAGGTTCTCGGAGAACGTCCGCAGCATTTCTGGAGTCTGTTCATCTTTGTCTGCATCACATGTTAGGTGTAGATTACGAAAATTCAAATTACTGAAATCTGGGGCACACACGGCTAAAAGAATATCTACCGTTCGTATGAAACTAAGACCAATACCCCCCCCCCCCCCTTTACTCCGAAACTTAAGAACAATAAAAATAAAAGAGGCATATACACACACATGGAGCCCAAAACAAACCCAGACTCATCCATCCCTCTTTAATAATACTAAACCAACCAACCAACAAACAAACATTAAAAAGCAGCACGTGGATATTCAATGTCCTATCTGCCTGGCGACACTTACCGTTGTCATGAAGTCCGAGGCCGAAGTTGATATGGCGCAGTTTGCAACTGAGTCGGTATTCGCAGGCCAGCACAGTCTGTGTAAATAGTGAGTATCTCTCCCTCAGCCATTTCATAATTCGGTACCTCTGTCCCGTGAACAACAAAAATGGAAATGGTTCTCTTGAACAGATTAAAAAAAAAATACTAGCACTACAACGACTGCAACTGCGCTATTAACAAGAACGACAACCACGCACGCATTTGAATAAGAAAACAGGGCAATCATGGAACACAGATGGAAAGTTGTTTTCAGATGTTAAAAGAAAAGTGACAACCCACTTTGTTTACTTACTCGGACATTTTCTGCAACAGGAGGGTGAAAGAGGAACGTCTTGTCATATATTTTGTACAGTACCCGTTGGCCAAATATCTGAAACGTAAAGTCAGGGGTGTATGAGAGAAAAGTATGGAGTTAACTGGATTATTCACGAATGCCCAAACGTGCATACTTTATTTACATTTTTTTCTCATTTCTGAAACAACATATCTGGTGCGAGAGAGTGAGAGAGTGAGAGAGAGAGAGAGAGGGAGGGAGGGAGAGGGAGGGAGAGGGAGAGAGAGGGAGGGAGAGGGAGAGAGAGAGAGGGAGGGAGAGAGAGAGAGGGAGGGAGAGAGAGAGCATTACTGGTAAACAGAGGAAGACGTTGAAGTAGTCGACGAACGTCTTGTCGTTCAACAAACTCAACAACAAATCCTCTGCCTGCCTCCATTTGACACCTGCACAGAAACATTCGTAAGCTCTGCTGTAGGATAAGAATATCAATCGCGCTACTAAACTAACTACACCAGGTATCCTACTCCTATTTTGACTCCCACTTGCTGAAGAGATATCTCCAGCCTTGGGACTAAGCCGAACCAGCACGTGATTTTTGCGCAGCACAGTGCGGCGGTAACTCCCGGCGGAGGCTGATTTCTCGGCTTCCTTCCTATACTGTCTCTTCGTGTGACAGCGACGAGAGTAAAAGCAAAGACCGTAGATAATATTCTAGCTACGTTTGTTGCAAATGCATGTTTACATTCGTCACCAAAACATGGACATGTGAAGGTGGATACTTCAAAGACCAGAAGCACAACAATCGGTCAACTAAAACCGAACAGTGTATATTTTGAACAAAAGTTATGTACCTTTTTCAGAACTCCTTCTGTCTGCATGGTGCACAGCAGACATGGTGAGATGTGGGGTGTCTAGCCCCTGCCGCCATTGCCTGAACAATGTCACGGAGAGGAAATGATGTCATGTTTCGACGCGCTGTATGACGTAGCACGATGACGAAATCTTATGCGGGACATCGTAGGATACACGTAATTCACATCATACGTCACATTTTCGACTTTTCTTATCAGGATTACTCTTTGTGGAGGCTAGCAACACACTTTCACATTCACGGCAATAATGACAAGATGGCCACCAGCCCAATATGTTGTTTCCATTCAATGACCTGCTGTAGTCACAGTCGTAGTCGTTGTGTCATGTATGCAGCCCGCGCGCACACGCCAGAACGCAAGCTCTCTGACATCAAGCATGCTGACATAAAGAAAGTACTGAAAACCCTTATCGTGCCTCTATGCACTTGCAAAAACCCAAACACATGAGGTCGTGTGAGCTCGCCTAGCTGGTTGACGTCACAACTTTTTGGCGTATGCGAGGTTCTACATGGGTGAATGAATTCTTGTAATAAAGTCGTTCCCCTTTGACAGAGTTACTTCCCGCAGACCTGACTGACAGACGATTGCTTACTGGTATCGGAGAAGAGACCCTCTCTCTCTCTCTCGCCTTAGACGCGCGCTTGCGCGCGCACGCACGCACCCCCCCCCCCCCCCTACACACACACATTATGCTTCCGAGTGTGAGTCAGTGGCAAAAATGAAACCCACTGAAATTCCCGCTTTCCACATGTCAAGTTGTAGAGATCGCGAAAAGATACTGCATTTCGATGCAAAATAATTTCTAGACCATCCCAGAACATGCTGGTGCAGTAACGTCAGTAGATTACGTCACCTTGGAAAGATATCGAACCTTCCAGTAAGTTGAGGAATGTTCTAGATCTGACCTGTTCAGTACGTAAGGAGCCCTGCACAGCGTTCTGGGTTCTTCTTCTTTCATGAATTTGTTCTCCGCGCATATTCTGTTCATAAAGTATTGGAGTTGTATTCTGTTGTATCCCGTGTCTTCTCTGCGATTGCACGAAGATGGCGACATAGTAGAAGTAAAATTTATACACCACGTCTCCAAACAGAGGAATTCGGAAAGAAAGTGGCGAGACACCCCCAAGAATAAACAGCATCACGTCAATCAAACATGACGCACTTACTTTACGTCAGTGCGCGTGCGTCTCTTCTTCGATGTTTGTGAGGCGTGTGGCTTGCAGAGGAAATGTGCTGTGAGTACAAATTTTCGAGTCAACTGACGATAATGGCTGCAGTGAATTTTTCTAATTTTTTTGTATATTTTTCATGGCACCCCAGGCTCATTATCTATGTATAGTAGGAGCGATTTTGAGATCTAAAGTGTGTTCACCAGCACTTTCATCAGGTACGGCTTACGCCAAAAGTATAAAAGCGACAACCTCCAAAATTCACTTAGTTAAGAGTCCGTATTCATGCTATCGATGTCCAAAAAATGGAGTGGTTTAGGTAAATATTACGCCTTTAAACGCCAGAAAGCCACTTTTTCTGAAAAGGGCGATAACTCGCAAATCATGTGTGCAATCGTACCTGGATCGGGCCTTCTATTCAACAATCTTGATTCATTTAGAAACCCCAAATTTGAAATCGATCGGTTCAGTATTTTCGGAGAAATAGGCATCTGAACTGGGTTCACATGCAATGTCAACTCAGGCTCGGTTTACATGAGAACTATAAGAGCGACCATTTTCTAGTAGTGACTCTGTTCAGAGTCCGTATTCAAGCTATCTACTGCCAAAAAATTGAGTGATTTAAATAAATATTACGCCTGTACACGAAAGACAACCAACTTGTCTCAAAAGGGCGATAACTCCCAAATCACTTAAGCAATCATCACACGCTTGAATCGTCTAATGTAACATTTTGATATATTTGGATACCCCAAATTTGAAGCCATTCGGTTGAGTATTTTCGAAGAAACGGGCCTGGACACAATTCACACACACACGCACGCACGCACGCACACACATACGCACAGACGGCACTCACTGAGGAGGAGAAGCGCGTTCGGTGGACCGTACATGTCAGCATCGATGACGCACGTTTTCTTACGTCATTGTCAGAGTTACACTTGCAAAATCGTCTCTGCGGGAGATCGGCAGTGACGTGCGTTTGTACCACAGATGCTTGCCCATGAACGTGGAAAATTTAGCCCGTCCTATGATGTTGTTTCCATTACTATGGAAACAACATAAAAATAAACCTGGATGGTTTCCCTAGTAAAAACTGCGTGTTGCTTCGGTTTAGGGTTAGTATTTCTACATCTGTCCCGAACCAAAGACCGCAAGGGTGTAATGTACCGACGCACAACAGGGCATCCGCTCAAGTCAACAGTTGTTTATCGCACCCCTGGACATTTCTTCTGCGACAATGTCCCAGTTACAGTTCCCTAACATACCGGAGTCCCCACATCCTCATTTATATTAATATTAAAATTGTTCAATTCTGTTTGGAAAAAAATTACGACCGTGCACACCAGTGTTTGGAATACATTTATTTCTATGCACTACCAAGCAAAAGCCATACAGTTACAATGTAAAACAAAGCATAAACCATTTTATTTTTCACTTCTGTGCAAACGAAACACAATTTCCAAAAAGTTGGTAACACATGCAACGAAGGAACATGCGTACTAATATTGTGAATTGTAAAGGTTGCCGTCTTAGCAAATTATTAGCAGCTTGAACGAATAGTACGAAACCTAAATTCTTAAAAAAAATTCTATCAAAACAAAACATGCGACAAAGAATAAAAGTTAAAAATGATAGCGCTGCCGAACAATTAATCTGTCCAAACACATGGCAATCAGTGCTTTTGCGCGTTTGGATGGTCTTTTGGCGATTTTAAAAGCCTGAATGAACCGACTGCACAATGTGTTCTTTCGACGGTTTTTGAATGCCAAATGTTGCAAGCACGAGTCCGTAGCAGTGGCTATACCACCAACCCTTACCCTCGAAATATTGATCTCCTTTTTTGAGATCGCAAGTGTGACAGAAAACGATATAGGCCTCGGTAGGATGCAATATGCTCATACAGGTAGCGGTGTTAGGTGTGTCGAAAAGCTGTTGTTGGACTGTAGGTAACGTCAAGTGTTAGGCTGACTAGTTTATCACTCTAAATCTGCTTGTACACGAAGCAGACCTACGCAGTGAAAAGACTGGGATCACGAGATCACGATCCATATCTACGCAGCATGACTGTGCGAGTGTGATTCACACAAACGATGTGATTAAATCTACACAATATGACTGTGCTGGGCGCGTGAGAATGGAAGCAGAATCTGTGACGAGCGGCAGCGAGGGCTTGTGAACCGGCAAGGGCCTACCGACCACTCTAGGCGGGCAGATGAAGTCGAAACGAGGCAAGATGTGGTCGGCACGTTTAGGTGCAGCCGGCGTGTCAAGTCGACGCTGGCGAAGCATTCTCACCTGACTGCTCTGGGTCTGTCCATGAGGCACTGTGGCTGTGACAATCAATCCATCAATCAAGCCACCAAAACCGTGGTCAGCAACTCTGCCATTCTGTTTCTCAGTCATTTACCATGCATTTGTCAGTTATTCACTGGGCTACAAAATTAAGTCCGTTCCGCTATCATCTAAATACAAAGAGAAGGAAACCGCTACGAAAGTTTTCCCCAAGCTATGGGACTACATCTGTTGTCGCCGTGCATGTTTAGGCCTCTTTGTAAGAACTAAAACATATGGTCAGAGATCCTTTTCCTTTCAGGCTTCAGCTCTTTGGAACCAACTTCCTAAACCGCTTAGACACACAGAGTCCAGTGCCAGCTTCAAACGCTGCCTCAAAACCCACTTATTTAAAACTGATTACTGATTTACTCTGCCCTTCCACACCGTGTCAGTCTGCTTGTTGTGAGTTATTGTTTAACTTTGAATGTTCCCTGTGAGTCT
Source organism: Batillaria attramentaria (assembly GCA_018292915.2). Lineage (NCBI taxonomy): Eukaryota > Metazoa > Mollusca > Gastropoda > Batillariidae > Batillaria > Batillaria attramentaria. The sequence goes on along the minus strand of JACVVK020000029.1, from coordinate 1,497,853 downwards.
GTGTATGAAAGTGGTGTATGTATTTATGATGTACGGCGCTTAGAGCCTGTTTTATTTCATGTATAGGCGCCTTATAAGTCGTCCTTATTATTATTATTATTTTGTCTACCGCGAAGACGATGATGAAAGACTGACCACGAAGCACTAAATATAGCCTGTGCAAACTTTTGGACAGTCGAACTCACGACCTCCTGATACCCACCCAGAAAATAGCCACATGATGCCCCGTACAGCATTTGGGACTGACACAAACAATGATAACCATTTAGTGGTTTCGTAGGGAGTTTTTTTTTTTTTTTTTTTGAGAGAAGACGCTGCACTGACGGAAACCCAGGCGCTACTCACTTCTCCCTTCATCTTCACCATTCCTGGCGCCTACAATAGCGCAACAGTAACACTGGACCTCCATAGCATCATCTTACCATCATCCTCATCTCCAGCATCACGCATAATATAAATTGCCCCAGCTTTCGAGCCCTCCGTGGATTCCACCCATGACCTGGGAGGAACACCACTGGAGCTGACAAAGAGTTGGGGCAGCAACAAAACAAAGCAACCACAAAAAAGTAATACTGGTGCAGTAACGGATGTGGAAAGCTACACTACCTGGAGGCAATCCGAGTGCACGTCTCCTCTTGGCGTCCAGTGCTTCAATCAGCTTGCTGACGATGTACGCGAGGTGCACCTGCTCCTCGCAAGCTTTGCGGCGCTCTTTCTGCCCTAGCTGGATCACGTCACCGGACAGAGGGCGCACGCTGGTGCTCATCGCTCCGGGGCCGAGTAGCTCAAACACCTATCACAGCCCGAGGAATGCAACAAGTCGACCTCCTTCAACGGTTTTAATAACTGCGTATTGCGTGGGCGCTTTTACCCAATTTCTTGAATTGGCTGAAATTTTGCTTGAAGCGGTTTGTGACAAATACCTCCCCAGTATATCTGGGCTACAGACTAATCTTGTCCCTATCTCGAAGTGGCACAGTCGTTACAACCGGCCAGTAGATCAGGCTTATGCGCATCAAAAGTTAGTCTGTACGGTAAACGCCTTCAGGAAATCATGACGAACTTGTTTCTACATTAAGGACAAAAGACACCAACCCACTTACAAATCTGGAACAAAATGTTTGCTTTCATCAGTCACTTACAAAAACACTAAACTTGTATAAAAAGCGGCAACGGTACAAAGTGACTAATGAAAACAAATAATATTGTTCTCTCAAATGTTTAAGTGGGTTGGTGTCTTTTGTACCAAACAACAGAAACAATAAAGTTAGTCGTCATGTTTATCTGGACGCATTTAAAGGACAAATTAACCTTGGACGCCCAAAAGTCCGATCTAAAGTGGCCGGTTTGTTTAACTACAGAATTTGTCTGCACGCCTGTATGGAAAAGTCTACCTTCTGACCTTGTGCTTCGGGACAGTCCTAATACAAGAATTGCGCCCGACAACATTACTCCCCCCCCCCCCCAACACACACACACACTCTCCCACTTTTTATATGATACCTTGCTTTCAGTAGCTGTCAGAGTGTTCATCTGACGTTTCTTCACTTCTATAGTGTCTTCGTTGATAACTCCACGTTTTAGTAGGTCATGCGTTATTGTTGCTAGTTCGGCCGCTCGAGAGTCACGTACAAACTTGGTCCATTCAGGTTTGAATCTGGGCCTTCCAGGTTTCCTTTGACCTTAGAAAGAGTAGATAAACCGAGGAATGAAAAAAGAACTCTCTTTAAATTGTTCCGGAGGAAGCACAACCAAACTTTCAAAATTCATAACTTGATCGCCACGCAAATTCAGCATGACACCCACAATATCCTGTACGATACAGTCAACTCTTTTTGGATACAAATAATCTCCCTGGACAGATCTCCGCTCCTCTACAGCTAGTTCGGGTAACCCATGAGTGATCGGGGAAGTCACATCCTGGATTACACTACAGGACAGGGACACCTACTGTACAGCCAAACTCACGCAGGGACAGTAACTCAGGCAATGGTACAAACACTCTCTGGGGCACAGAGTCTTTCAGTGGAAAGTACCTCTGTGCACAGTGGGGAAATGGCGCTCACTGCGCTACCGTGACGGGCCTAAATTGTCTCGGTGCTCTCAAACACAAGGTCGCACACTATGTCATCCTTGACCAGCTTTGAACCCATAGGGATCCTCAGTGGCGCAAGTGATGGCAGGCTGTCTTCAGAGTGAAAGTAGGCGTTTTTTTCTGAATCAGAGACATACATAACATGTCTGTCTGAATTGACAGATCTAGTATTACATTCAGTCCTAGAGCACGGGTGTGTATGCTTTTGTAATCGTCTCTTATTCCACCACAAGGCAGGTACGTGATCGTCTGCACCGTGCAATAATACTTGCCTGTAGAGTGCAACACCCTTGCCTGTCAGAGTGCAACCCCCTTGCCGTTTACTCACATCCTGTTGGATCAGTGTACCACGTAAACAGTGCCATCAAAGCGCAACAATAATTGTCCGCTGGCAAAGATTTTGCCCAAACCAAAAGTGGTCGGATATTCAAGACTTCCTTTCAAATCGATTCATATGACATACAAGTCTTCGCTTTTCTAAAAAAATTTCGCCATTTTTGAAAATGGCGCTGGGTGTAAGCAGTCACATTTTCACGCCCCGCCGAAAAGGGACTGCACTCTGGAGTCTATGGTACAAATAGACTCCAGAGTGCAGTCCCTTTTCGGCGGGGCGTGAAAATGTGACTGCTTACAGCCAGCGCCATTTTCAAAAATGGCGATTTTTTTTTAGAAAAGCGAAGACTTGTGTGTCATATGAATCGATTTGAAACGAAGTCTTGAAAATCCGACCACTTTTGGTTAGGGCAAAATCTTTGCCAGCGGACAATTATTGTTGCGCTTTGATGGCACTGTTTACGTGGTACACTGATCCATCAGGATATGAGTAAACGGCAAGGGGGTTGCACTCTGACAGGCAAGGGTGTTGCACTCTACAGGCAAGTATTGTTGCACGGTGCAGACGATTACGTACCTGCCTTGTGGCGGAATAAGAGACGATTACAAAAGCATACACACCCGTGCTCTAGCACTGAATGTAATATAGATCTGTCCATTCAGACAGAGACATGTTATGTATGTCTCTGATTCAGAAACACGCCTACTTTCACTCTGAAGACAACCTGCCATCACTTGCGCCATTGAAGATCCCTCTGGGTTCAAAGCTGGTCAAGGATGACATAGTGCGCGACCTTGTGTTTGAGAGCACCGAGACAATTTAGGCCCGTCACGATAGCGCAGTGAGCGCCATTTCCCCACCGTGCACAGAGGTACTTTCCACTGAAAGACTCTGTGCCCCAGAGAGTGTGGTACAAAACCCTAAGCAGTGGCCTACCTTTTCCGGATTCCAGGAATTCGAATGACAGTGAGCTAGAATCGGACCAGCCGTATTCGAGTTCCGTTGCCGAGACGCTGGATGTCGTAGAGCGTTGTGACAGCCGACTGGATCTCGAAGTTCTGCCTTCCTCTGGCGTTGCTTCAGCGCTTGAGCTCCGTGTGCCTTTCCGCTTCTTCCGTTGACCCTTTCCTTTCTTCAGTCTCGGGCTCCAAAGGGGCGACCTTTTTTTCTTTTCTTTCAGGACTTCTACAGCAAATTCTGGTGACGGCTGTTTCTTTTTTGCCACAGGTTCGGCTTTTAGTTTCTTCCTTTTTCGTGTCTACAAACAACACGCAGTCATGGTCACATTTCTAAAATCGAACTCGACCTTTTTAATCATGGTATCCATCCGCCATAGGCAATTTCTCTACATGTCACTCACGATCTTTTTTTTTTTTTTTACAGCTGGCATTGTGCCTTTGCTTATATCATACATGTACTGTTTGCATACTGGATTATTGCTCATGCTAAGGTTAGTTAAAGATACGCGACAGATGGCAGACAATTTAACGTACACTGTCTGCACACCCGGACCAAGAAGTTTCACTTTTTAGTATCGGATGGGATACTAATGCCAATACTACTATTAATAAATTTACAAATAAATAATTTTGTAGATTCTTGAATGTGTGATTCTCCTCTGGGATTACTTAATGCTCATTTTCTCTCTCTCTCTCTCTCTCTCTCTCTCTCTCTCGTGTAGTTTGGTAACTACATCTTACCGTACTTCTTTGGTTTAAACAAGTTTATTGCAATACGGTTTTTTCAAAGTAAATAAACAATTTCTGAGCATGAACAAGCTAGGCTTATAATAACCGTACTTCTTTAATCCATTCTACATAAGAGCATGTGTACACGTATGTGGCTTTGACAAGTAATCAGCTTACTGGTTGAGGAATATCATGAAGTAGTTTATTTTCTCGGGGAAAGTAATTCGTTTTGTAGCATCCCTTGTATTTATGTTTTATTGAGCTGCAGAACCATGTAAGCACGGTAAAGCCTAAAAACACCGGGCCCAAATGGGTTGACTCACTCAATGCTATGATGCCCATTTTACAAGGCTTGGCTGTTGGGGTCCCATACAGGCAATCGCCAGTTTTCTATTTTATTCTCAGAAACTGCGAAACCAAATACAGAGCTGGCAAAAATGGTTTATTTGGGTGCCATTTTTATGCTATGCTATCGTCCTAGTCATTACTAGAGTGTAGTTTTCCAACTCCCTGGGGCGTCGGGACAGCCGAATGGTAGAGCGTTTGACATTCAATGGTCGGGTCGTGAGTTCGATTCCCGGCTGGGGCCACATATTTGTACTGGCCTTTTTTTCTCGTTACCCTGTCTTTGATGTGACCCATACGTCGTGGAGAAGGACGTTAGACTCCCAAACATCCACCCATCCCCAACCACCCTTCAAGCTCCCTGGCTCCATTGTCTCGGTAGCGCCACTTGGTGCTGACAGGAGGTGAAACAGACAAGAGCTGTAAAACTGAAATGTTGTCATCGACTCCCAAGTGACTTCTACTGGGGCAAACGCGGGGGGGGGGGGGGGGTGGTTATCGTCCTTATCCACCACGTACTGACCTCTACGGTCTGCCCGGTCACACACGACTGAAACCGCTACTGAACCTGACCCTCACCGCCTCTGCTGGAACTGAAGCAAGCGGTAACACCGTCCATTTGGGTTGACATCTTAGGAACGACGCCCCGAAAAAAGCTCTAATTTTGTACACATCTTCACCGTTTCTTGCCTAGGTTGACCTGTGAGCTTGGAGCAGTTGAGACGTGCCCCTTTAAGCAACTCACATGTTTGGCGAAAGTGCGCTCCCAGGTTGCTGCCGTAGGTGTGGACAGACGTGGCCTCGTTGTGAAGGATTTCGGACGGGGCGCCTCCTTGGTAGGCTTGACGTCGAAAGTTATGGTTACAGCACCCGCCACCTCCTCCGTTCTACCGGCCTCCGCAGGTGTCGATTGATAGTAATCTCGAGCGAGTGCTCTTTGTTTCTTAAGTGACACCACATTGTTCATTCCTTTGGAAATACTGAAGTGCAGACGAGTGGTGAGGTCCACTACACAGATCAGTTTCACTGCTTGTGTCAGTGAAAGCATTCGTATGCGGAAGGCAAAGGCGCTACTAATTATTCAATCAGAATTGAAAACTTTTGGTTTCAGCAGCAGGTACCAAAAGAGGTTTTTTTTTTTTTTTTTTTTTTTTAAATCAAGCCTTCCTATTCCCTTCAGCACATCGCACCCTTCATCACCACCACCACCACCCTCCCCCCTCCCCAAAACAATTATATGCCGACACCCACTACACTTAAACCGTATACCTCTGCGTGCGTGCGTGCGTGTGTGTGTGTGTGTGTGTGTGTGTGTGTGTGTGTGTGTGTGCACTATGCACGCGCGTGTGCGTGTATGTGTTCTATCAATGTCGCCAATTTTGTACAGGTTTCTTCATATCAATAATGTGTATGTCAACAGTGTGCTGCCACTGACCTAGATTCGTTCGGCAGTTCCTTTTCGAACATACACAAGCCGTGCAGTCTGCTGTGGCTGGCCGGACAAACTTACAGCGGACACCACAACATTAACCCGCAAGGCCTGAACAGTTATCAGTGAACTCACCCGGCTTATCGACTTCCACTGTCTTGATGTCCTGTAGCGTGGCCCTGCGAAAGTCCCTGGGCGGTGGGGAATCTTTGTGCGGTATGGTTCCCAAGTACGTAGGCTTCCTCATGTACGTCACCTTAAGTTTTGGTTTTTTCTTTCGTGTCACTGTCTGTGGTTGGGCAGGAGTCGGGCTCTCTTCTGCCAGAGTCGGCCGGGGACTACTGACGCTCTCTCCACGACAATGAGGAAGTACACGAAGCTGATGCAACTGGAAAGCCATCTCCACTTGGAAGCTTTACACAGTTCACAATCCAGTATTAGTAAGAACATCGAATAAACTCTCTCTCTCCCTCTCTCTCTCACCCACACACAGACGCGTAAGCACACACATTGAACGTGGATTCAAGTGCAGTGTTTGGAGTACCCAGTTTTGCGAGTGTGCGTGCTAGCTGCCAGCGAAGCCAGGTGACATGAGTGGGTTTGGGTAAAACTGGTTTTCAACTGGCCTAAATAAAGGTAGACTAGCATTACTCCAGAGAGGCCTGAGCAGACAGAAGATATTCATGTTTTTTATCTCCTGTCAGGTACGTGCCTTTGAATGGTCTGTGCATGGTAATTTTTGTTTCTAGATTGCAGCGCTTTTTAGGGGGTGACTATGATGCCTGAGGCTAATAGGGATTTTGAGGCTTCATGAATTTGTGTTCTTTGACCAAACACACACACACACACACACACACACACACACACGCACACGCACGCACGCACGCACGCACACCACTGAGCACAGACGTCATTACAAATCATGTTAACTCTTACACTTTCCACAAGTTGAAGAGGACTGGAAACAGAAGGATATAATCACTGTGAAAGAGGCTCATGACAGCGCCCTTCTTGTTGAAATCTGATATCACTTTGGCAGCGCGTTCCTCCGTGACATTGATCTGACGTTGATGAAATGGAAACAGAATTTAAAATACTAAAACGGCGAACGCTTTTATGACACGTGTTACCTGGACATTTAAGAGAAGTCACTAAAAACAGCCATCACTGAGCACAAGGCAAATCATTTCTTGAACTGGCTCAAAGAGCCGCGAGCTGAACCTAACACGCACGCTCACGTGAATCACACGCATTCCCTCAACAAGTTGCAGTTACGTGGTGCGAAAGGTCAGCTCCGCTACTAAAGTTCGGAATATATATTTTCAAATTCTGTGACCTGCACATGTCCAAAGCAAAAAAAAAAAAAAAAAAAAAAAAGGGGGGGGGGGGGTGAGGGGGAGGAAGCCGGAGTACCCGGAGAGAACCACTGCCACATAGGAGAAAGAAAAAACAATTGCCCCGAGTGAGACTCCCCTACATGGTCCAACCCTTGTCGTGGGGTAGTGGCTTGTGTACCTCAATGACCCAGAGAACTATGCCAGCAGGAGCACATGCTCCTGGCAGGGTCACCCAAGCTGGACAGGTCGAAGGGTAGAGGTCAGACGAATGTGGACCACCTCTCCAAGAGGCTAAACGGGTTTGCGTAGGGTTAACAGCCCTACCTGTAAAAAACACTAAGTTACTGAAGCATCGACAGCAACAAACCGAGACATTCACCTGGGCGAGGAAGGGTCTCCATCCCGGAGACCTATGACGCATTGCAGTGAAAGCCGAAAGGAAGCTGCAAGGCCGACCCCCCTTCTAACACCCAGGACAACAACGAGAGTAGCCACATGGAACATCAGGACAATGTATGAAGTAGGAAGGACCATACAAGTAGCAAGAGAGATGAAGAACTACAAGATAGGAGTACTGGGACTGAGTGAGACAAGGTGGCTACAGACAGGACAGCTGAGATTTTCATCGGGAGAGCAATTGCTGTACTCTGGACACACAGAGGATGGAGCCCCCCACACTGAGGGCGTGGCCCTGATGCTGGCACCGGAGGCACAGCGGGCACTCATCGGCTGGGAACCTGTCAACTCCCGCATCATCACAGCCAAATTCATCACCAAGAAAAAAGACATCAAGCTGAACATCATCCAGTGCTACGCTCCCACCAATGATGCGGAAGAGGAGAAAAAAGATGACTTCTACCAACAACTGCAGACAGTGATAGATAGAGGAGGAGCCAAGGACATGACCATACTGATGGGAGACTTCAACGCCAAGATTGGATCAGACAACACAGGCTATGAGGACACCATGGGAACACACGGACTGGGACAGATGAACGAAAATGGCGAGCGCTTTGCAGACTTTTGTGCCCTGAACCAGCTAGTGATAGGAGGCAGCATCTTCCCACACAAGCGCATCCACAAGGCCACATGGAGATCGCCGGACCATGTCACGGAGAACCAGATTGATCACATCTGCATCAGCCGGAAGTTCAGGAGATCGTGGCGGGATGTGCGTGTGATGAGGGGTGCCGATGTATCATCAGACCACCACCTTCTTGCAACAACATTGAGACTTCGGCTTAAGAGGCACACCAACGCCAACAGCACACGGACCAGGTACAACGTTGGACTTCTCAGGAACACAGACACACAAGCAGCATTCCGGATCAGCCTTTCCAACAGGTTCCAGCCACTGCAAGACCTGATAGAAGACAGTGAAATGGACATCGAGACACAGTGGGAACACAGCAAGAAACTCTGGCACGACACATGCGAAGAGGTCCTTGGCAAGAGAAAGACCCAACATAAGGAATGGATCTCTGCTGATACCATCCAGAAGCTGGAAGTTAGGAAAGAGAAGAAAACTGCACTGAACACGAGCCGAACAAGAAGAGCTAAGGCAAAGGCACAAGAGGAATACACAGCAGCTGACAGAGAAGTGAAGAGGAGCACCAGGAAGGACAAGAGGGACTACATCGACAACCTGGCCAGTCAAGCAGAGGAAGCAGCCCGACAAGGGAATCTAAAAGACCTGTACCAGGTGACCAAGAAGCTCGCGGGCAAATTTCAGCAGACAGACAAACCAGTGAAGGACAAGAACGGGCACCCACTGACAACAACTGAGGAACAGCTGAAGCGATGGGCAGAACACTTCAGGGAGCTGTTAAATCGCCCCATCCCTGAAACACCACCAGACATCCCACCAACTACCCATCAACTGCGACAAGCCCTCTAAGGCGGAGATCAGGAAAGCCATCATGACACTGAGAAATGGGAAAGCTGCAGGGCCGGACGAGATACCAGCAGAAGCCATTAAAGCAGACACAGAGACAGCCGTCAACATGCTGCACAGCCTGTTCAGCAAGATCTGGGAGAAGGAAGAGGTGCCAGCCCAGTGGAAAGAAGGGATCGTCATCAAGCTGCCAAAGAAAGGGGACCTCAGGGACTGCAGCAACTACCGAGGGATCATGCTCCTGTCAGTGCCAGGCAAGGTTCTCAACAGAATTCTACTGGAGAGGATGAGAGAGGCAGTCGACCCCATGCTCCGAGACCAGCAGGCAGGCTTTCGCAGGAACAGGTCCTGCGCTGACCAGATTGCCAGCCTACGCATCATTGTGGAGCAGTCACTGGAGTGGAACTCCCCCCTCTACATCAACTTCATAGACTATGAGAAGGCCTTCGACAGTGTAGACAGAGAGGCGCTGTGGAAGCTGCTAAGGCACTATGGAGTTCCCGGGAAGATCATCTCCCTGATCCAGTGCACCTACCAAGACATGAGCTGCAGGATTGCCCATGCCGGCCAGTTGTCAGAAAGCTTCGAGGTGAAGACCGGAGTCCGCCAGGGATGCCTGTTGTCCCCGTTTCTCTTCCTCCTGGTCATCGACTGGATCATGAAGACCACTACAGCAGGCAGGAAAAACGGGATACAGTGGACACTCTGGACGCAGCTGGATGACCTCGACTTCGCGGACGACCTGGCGCTCCTGTCTCACAGCCACAGCCAGATGCAGGACAAGACTACGTGCCTGGAAGCCACATCAGCCGGAACAGGGCTCAAGATCAACAGGAAGAAAACCGAGCTGATGAAGATCAACACCACTGCCAACACACCAGTCACAGTCGGTGGAGAGCCCATCAGGGAGGTGGAGTCTTTTGTCTACCTGGGGAGTGTGGTTGATGGACAGGGAGGCACAGACCGAGACGTCACAGCCAGAATCGGCAAGGCAAGGGCAGCAATGGTCATGCTGAAGAACGTCTGGGCATCCAAAGTTGTCAGCATCAGAACCAAACTTCGCATCTTCAACTCCAACGTGAAGTCAGTTCTGCTCTACGGATGCGAAACATGGAGGACAACGAAGACGATGCAGCAGAAGATCCAGACATTTCTCAACACCTGTCTGAGGCGCATCTTCAACATCCGATGGCCAGAGAAGATCCGGAATGAAGAGCTGTGGGAGCGAGCGGGGCAGGAACCAGTGGCCAAGCAGATCCTGCGGAGGAAGTGGGGCTGGATTGGACACACCCTCAGGAAGCCAGCATCCAGCACCACACGCCAAGCCCTGACATGGAACCCGCAGGGGAAAAGGAAGAGAGGCCGGCCTCGCAACAGCTGGAGGCGGGACACTGAGGCAGAGCTATGTAAGCAGGGTACCAACTGGACTGGAGTGGCAAGACTAGCCCAGAACAGAGTGCGATGGCGAAGGGTTGTCGATGGCCTATGCTCCACGTGGAGCCAAGGGCCTAAGTAAGTAAGTAAGAGTGAGACTCGAGCCTGACCTCTCGCATTTGTCTTTAACCGCTAGACCACCGACCGCCATGATTTTGGAAACGCCTTGTCGCCGACTACCGCTATACCAAGCTGTGATTCTGCTAGTTTCATTTCGTGAAGAAAGGCCAGTGCTGAAGTTTTCACACTTATTGACGGGAAGGGTGGGTGGGTGGGTGTTTGGGGTTTAACATCCTTTTCCACCACATAGGATACTGACGGGAAGACACACAGAAGAAAGACAGACGGACAACAGGAAAGACAATCATTGTGACAGCGGCTTATGACGGCGCACTTCTTGTTGAACTCTGATATCACTATACAGACTCAACAAGTGATAAAAATAAATAAATAAATAAATAAATAAAATATCGCGAGGTTTGGTTTAATCTTGGATTTCTAAGTTTATTTCATCTCTCCCCCCCCCCCCCCCCCATTTCGCCTAAATGACATCTCCAATCAGCCAAAAGGTCATAATTATAATCTTCGAAAATATCACTGCCCTCTTCTTCTTGTTGAAACACACAGACAGAAACGCGGACACACACACACACACACACACACACACACACACACACACACACACACACACAAACATCAAACAGCAAACGATGAAAAGGTGTTCAGCACCAACCTGCACGGCTGGCTCCACGACGGAGTTATAAAAGAGGGCTATGATATTACAGGCTTTCTTGTACAGATCCGCTTTGTGCATGCTGCCTCTTCGCGCCATCTTCTGCTCGCACAGCATGTGTCTATACCTGCACACATCCACAACTCGTCAGACAGAAAACATCTATACTCTAGTGATGCCATTATTACTAGTACTACTATTAATAATAATAAAAACAACGGTCACACCCTTCCAAACGTAAAAACAAAAGAAAATAGATGGAGGAGAAAACAAAGACAAGAAAAGAAAAAAAGGGAGAAAACAAAGAAGGCTTTAAAAAAAAAAAGAAAAAAAAGAAAGGGAGGGAAAAAAAGAAGAAAGAAAAAACAAACAAACAAAAAACACACAAAATGTCCTGAAGGTGTGTAGGCCTATCGATCTTGGTGACGTGCGGCGAAGGTTGAAGAGTTCAGTCTTACGACTTTGTACGGTGCGGTGCGGAAATGTTTTAGTGTAAAAGCTGCCACAACGTTTTCTGTAAAGAAGAAACCGCTTTGTGATGAAAAGTAACGAACGCAACATTTCACGCTCATTAAAAAAAGAAAATATCTGGCCTCATTCGTTCAGCCTTTGGTTGGTGGCAAGCGCATTCATATCGTATCCTTTCCGTAGAAACTGAAAGTTGATAGATTGGTGAATGATGGGGTTGGTATGGGTTAAGACTGGCTTGGCAAAGATTCAGAACTTACCTGTGAACTTCAACCCAGAACCTCAGGTCTTTAGGCAGTTTGTAAAGGTACACCCTCAAACCTGCTATGTTCCGCGCGCACACCAAATCCTTTAGATCTTCGCCCGGCACTGTCTCTGTCACAGACACATTTTGCGCCCTAAAACCTTCACTGAAATTTATGGTACTTTACTGAGAATACGCATAGGTTTAAGCACAGGCTTCCGGAATTTAAATTTATTTTCACCATAGCGCTCAACATTGGAAAAGTCACGAAGACGACACTGGGGAGATTACCGAGAGATGGGATGGAGCGCGTATGGGTTTTTCTGAGCGCAGATATATCATCTTGAACTGAACTGAACTGAGCTGCGCTCATCATGACCCCCGTCGTGTAACCATCATCAGTAAATGCTACATTTCAGGTTTATCCTCTTTGTTGTTAAGGGGGAGCCGGGGTGGCCCAGTGGTAGAGCGTTGGACTTCCAATACTCGGTTCTGAGTTCGAATCCCGGCTGGGGCCAAATATTTATGCTGGTTTTTTCATCGTTCCCCCGTCTTTGATATCACTCGTATGTGGTGGAAAAGGACGTTAAACTCCCAAACACCACCCACCACCTCTTTGCTGTTAACCTTTACAACAAACGAAGCAATGAATAATAACAATAATAGAAGAAGAAGCAGTAGCAGAAGAAGAAGCAGTAGCAGAAGAAGAAGCAGTAGCAGAAGAAGAAGCAGTAGCAGAAGAAGAAGCAGTAGCAGAAGAAGAAGCAGTAGCAGAAGAAGAAGCAGTAGCAGAAGAAGAAGCAGTAGCAGAAGAAGAAGCAGTAGCAGAAGAAGAAGCAGTAGCAGAAGAAGAAGCAGTAGCAGAAGAAGAAGCAGTAGCAGAAGAAGAAGCAGTAGCAGAAGAAGAAGCAGTAGCAGAAGAAGAAGACCTCCTCTTTACACCAAAGCATTTTAAACGAAACATTCTGTTGTAAGAGAACTGTGAAGAACAACAACAACGACGACGGCAAGACCACCATCACCACCAGTCAATCGACAACGTTTCGTTCGAACAAAATGTTTCGGTTACGAACACCCAGTAGTGCACAAAAGCTAATAAACTCCGACAGTGTACGCGAGGTAAGGGTACGGCGAAAGACCAGCCTGATACGACAGTGTACGCCAGGTAAGGGTACGGCGAAAGACCAGCCTGATACGACAGTGTACGCCAGGTAAGGGTACGGCGAAAGACCAGCCTGATACGACAGTGTACGCCAGGTAAGGGTACGGCGAAAGACCAGCCTGATACGACAGTGTACGCCAGGTAAGGGTACGGCGAAAGACCAGCCTGATACGACAGTGTACGCCAGGTAAGGGTACGGCGAAAGACCAGCCTGATACGACAGTGTATGCCAGGTAAGGGTACGGCGAAAGACCAGCCTGATACGACAGTGTACGCCAGGTAAGGGTACGGCGAAAGACCAGCCTGATACGACAGAAGCCTAGTCAGTACGCACTCATCTTGTGCAGCAGATACAGTTTGCGCGATGTCCTCTACAGATCGTGAGTTCGAATCCCGACTGGGGCCAGATATTTGTTCTGGCCCGTTTCTCGTTGCCCGGTCTCTGATATAACCCTTACGTAGTAGAAAAAGGCGTTAGACTCCCCAAAACCCACTCTTCTCTTTTGTAAGTGACTTGAGTGACTGGCCAACTTCTTTTCCATTTGACTTGATCGAAAACGACTGAAAGTATTTTCTGTCATTTTTGAAACATAACATTGGTTTTCGGTTTTTTTTTTCTCCTAAACGTTCATGCTGACAACTCACGGCCTTGTCGGTTTTCAGCCCTCAGCTCCTCCATCCAGAGGTATTCCTCAAACAGGCGACACTCCTCAGGATATTTATACACGGACCTGACAAACTGTATAATGCCATGCGCCAGCTTTTTCCACAGCATCATCTGTAGAGATGTCAAATTACTTGATTTTTTTTTTTGCCTCGTGAACACACGCACACAGCACATCCTTGCACACACGCACAAATCCTATATAAACTATGGCAAGCGGAACTGAAGAAAGAACGAACGAGCGATTGATGGAAAGAAAAAAACAAGAGAGAAAAAGAAAGACGAGAGAGAGAGAGAGAGAGAGAGAGAGATCCCGAATGAACAAACAAGCATGTCTAAAATGGCTATGCATTTTTAGCAAATGTAGTGGAACTGTACATGTACTTACTAAGTAGGCTTTTGGCATTTTGTTCTTCCGTCTTGGGGAAGGTGACCTGCTTTTTTGTGCGGTCGACATCCTCCATTCTGGATCTCCCAATGCGAACGTATACGTGAACCCTGTTTTGGTCTGCCACTTCATGTTCAAATCAATACAAGGCAGAGACATAAAAATCAAAGCACGCTATTCAATACAATTTTTATATGGTCCACATTCGGAAATTTGTCTTGTGAGGCCTGTCACAAGTACGAGGTTCAGTATAGATATTGATACATGTGGACAGATCGGTCCTCGTTCAAGATACCACCTCATTCTTTCGTCAGTTAAAGTTTGCCTGAAATTGGCCGAGAAGTTTCAGAGATATCGCGGGACAAAAAGATAAAAAAGGGGAAAATCAGTCTTTAAAAATCCAATGGTACCTTAGCACCTAAATCTAGCCGTCCTTTCTCTAAGCCTATGAAGGTGTGATGTGAGTTTGACGTATTCAGTACTGCAGGACATACATGTATACAAACTTAGTCTGGGAATGTGACGCCGAGGGTTGGGCGGGGTGGGTGTTTGGGTGTTTCACTTCCTTTTCCACGGCATACGGGTGATATCAAAGACGGGGCAACGATGAAAAGGCTAGCACAAATATGTGACGCCAAAACACGCTGAACATACGCAGTGGAGTGAACTTGACGGAAGAAAGTTGACTTACTGACTGGAATGATGACCGACGAGAGCCTCTGCTCGACAAAGAATCACAAGAATCGGACACTGAAAATCCTCTTAGGCCGCTGCCCGCAGGTTCAGCGAAAGCGGGCAGAGTTGAAGATTGCGAGGTCGCGTGTAGCTGGGAAAATTTACGACTTCGTGTTCCTTGTGAAACATCAGATTGCCTGGGATATGACGCTGGTGAGGTTTCTGTCAGGAGAGTTATTTTCCGGCCGCTTGTTCCCAGTGCAGAAGTAGAAGGCCTTGATGGAGCTGTTGAAGTTTGTGACAGGAGGGTTACTCTCCGACCGCCTGTTCCCAGTGCTGAGGTAGAAGGCCTTGATGGAGTTGTTGGCGTCTCTGATACATGGCTTATTCTGCGACCGCTTGTTCCCGGTGCAGCAGCAGACGGCCTAGTTTCAACTGGAGCGGTTGCTTGTACATGGGATGTTTTACGACCACTTTGATCTGGCTTGGTCAATGCCACTGTGGCAATTTTCCGACCCCTTCGAATTGGCGCAAGAGCTGAAGGCCTACACGGACTTGGAACAGTCTCTTGCGGCTGGTCAAGGTTTTCACTGAAAGTTACGGCGTACAGAGTTCCTGCAGGTGGACGACTAACGGCATGGAGGTCAGTTGATCCAGCCGCTCGAGTCTGTGGACCTTTGCTCTCAGCAGAACAGAACGACAAGGTGGAAGTTCGGGGAGAGAACAAGGAAGAAGAAGACCCGCATGATGCGATCGAAGTCAAGCGTGAATCGTACCTTGATGCGATCGAAGTCAAGCGTGAATCGTACCTTGATACGCCCGAAGGCAAGCTGGAATCGTGTTCTGTTGGTAGCGAGGGCGAGCGGGAATCGCTTCTTGATGCGACCGAGGGCGAGCGGGAATGGCGTCTTGATGCGACCGAGGGCGAGCGGGAATGGCGTCTTGATGCGACCGAGGGCGCTCGAGAATCCTGTCGTGCTGCGAGCGAAGGCGAGCGGGAATGTTGTGCGGAGAGTCTCAGCGACAGCCTGGCACTGTCCAGAATGTATTCGTTCTCTGCCACCCATTGCACTTTGTCCATAGCCAGTCCCGAGTCGAAGCTTGATTCGCCCAAGTCTTCCGTTTGCTTTTTCTGCTGGCCTTCACGTTGTTTATGTCTGTGCATGTGAAATATGTAATAATCATAATATCATGATAATAATTCTGTCAGTTGCTTTCATTCCTGTCATGACAATTATAGTTAATAATACTGTTATTATTACGTGTCTTGTGACGTTCTGTCAGCCACAGGGGACAATGTACAGTACAAGTCTTAACAGTCACATCAGAATAATAACAATATTCATTACCTTTCAACTGACTGTAACGACGGCTTTTGTGAGCGTGACGATGACTTTCGTACGCGTGACGACACAGGAGACCTTAACGGTGGCACAGGTGATGGTGGCGGTCGCACAGATTTAAGTGACATTGGTGAGCTTGACGATTGCCTAGGTGGGGAAGAGGACATACTTTTGTGTGACGGTAAACTCAACGAGGATAAAATTGGCCGTGTCTCTTTGGCCTTCTTCGGTGGTTTTTTACCTAAATCATCGCTCGATCTCGGAGAGAAGTCGATTAAAGGAAGGAGTTCAAAACTGGGAGTTATGTCAATGGAAACTTCCTCGACAATATCCTCCAGATGCGAGTCCCAGCCATGATCTAATCCCCTGCGGCTGTTGTAAACCTCGTAGTCCTCAGGAAATTCATCCAGGTAAAGTTGAAACCTGACAGTGTGTTAGAACACACACACACACACACACACACACACACACACACACACACACACACACACACACACATATTCACATCCTCCGTCCCAAACAAGATAGTGGAAAGTTTATAAAAGGATATAGCGTGACAGTTTTTAAATCTATTTTCACACGACTGACCTATTAACTAGAGCGACAAGAAAATGCGAGCGTCAGGTAAAATTAAACTTACGTGGACTGAGACACGTGTACACACACACACACACGCACGCACGCACGCACGCACACACACACACACACACAGGCTTTGTTAAGTGTCATTGTAAGAAAATGTGCACAAACATAGCTTATTTCAATTGCCAAATGTCATATCTTTCTCTCTCTCTTGGTGTGTGTGTGTGTGTGTGTGTGTGTGTGTGTGTGGTAAGAGAGAGAGAGAGAGAGAGAGGGGGGGGGGGGACAAACGGACGACTAGGACCGGTGCATAAATAAAAACACTAGTGCGTGCAGATCAGCGCCCAGGGATCCAGACTCACGACCCCAAGTCCAACGCTTTATCAGCTTGGTCATCTAAGGATCCCTCATTACTCACACAGTATCGCTGACCCATTGTCACTGACCCACTAAGATGGTATCGGTAGCCTAACTACGGCGAGACTGTGAAAGCAAGACAAGCAAAAAGGCGCCTCACCACTTTTCCTTCAGGTTCTGCTGTACGATGGCCTGAGTGGTACTGAGAAGGCCAATATCTGCGGCATCATACTCACTGATTCGGTCGATGATTTCTTGCGATATCCCTAGGCCCCCTGCAACAAGATTTCCCCGACGAATAGAAACCAGGGTGACTGATAAGTTCCCACACTCTGGAACACTATTCAAAAAAACAAAACAAAACAACAACCCAAAAACATAAGGCATTTAGATGCGGTGCCCATCAGTAAAACTGCAGTCAAAACACAGTAATCTAGTTGTCAGACCGGCAGCAGTCATGACAGAACTCTGTGTGTGTGTGTGTGTGTGTGTGTGTGTGTGGCCACAATTTGCTGTTGTTTTTCTTGTTCTGTCTGGCATTATTTTCATGCCTTCTTATTTCATTTTATCTAATTATTCTTGACATTGTAAGCGCTTTGAGCTCGCTGAGTATAAGCGCTACAAAAATATTATTATTATTATTATCATCATTACACTCTCAGACTGTTTTTGGACACACATAAATTCCGGTCGTCCTAAGAGCTGCTGCTAGGGACAACAAGTCTGCTTTTCTTGTATGTAGCTGTTTGGGACTGCGCTTAGTTGGCCTTAGTAAGGCGATGTTCGACCGCGACCAGCGCCAAGTCCACGATGCAGTATATTGAAATAGTGAACCTACCTTCATAAACTGTGACCTACAGCTTATCAAACGAAGAATTTAAAGCGACCAAAAATAATGACATATAACACCAGCCAGCTTCGTTTGCCAACAACCCCCCACCCCTGCCGCTCCCCACACCCCCATTTGTTTTCAAATATCGACTCAAATATGCTGATTTCCCGTCCGTGACACACATGTATATTCTCGCAAATGTGTAGTAAGTTGTATAGTATAATGGGAGTGGGTGCCCTCGCAACACGGCGAACTCTCGGTTCTTGGTCCGCTTTACTTAGTGTAAAAGGTAATGTAACGCACCTCCATCTGATAGAAACTCTCTTCGGATGGATTCGATCACGACGTTTCGCTCTTCGCCATCTGACATCTCCTTGGCTTCCTTTACGGCTGTCCAGAAGTCTATGGCTGTCTTCTCTCCGTGCTTGATCAGGAACAGCCGGAAGGTCCTGTAGTTGGCGGGATTCGCCAGGCATTTCTGGATCGTCCTGCGAAAACAGAAGACGTATCCAGTCCTGTTAGGGGAGCCGGGATAGCCGAATGGTAGAGCCGCTTGGACTTTCAGTGCTCGGGTCATGAGTTCGAATCCCGGCTGGGGCCAATTATTTGTGCTGGCCTTTTTCTCGTTGCCCCGTCTTTGATATCACCCGTACGTGGTGGAAAGGGACTTTAAACTCCCAAACACCCACCCTCCAACCCAGTCCTGTTGAAAGCCAATCTGCTCAGTATTGCTACTTAGGTTTCACGTGATGTGGTAATGGTGTGATATGGCGCCCGTGAACGCGCTGTACCGTCAAACTTGAATAGTCTGTTTGGAGCTTCTGTGGATCTAAGGAGGGGATTTGTTCTAGTGCATGGGGTCCGCTATGTATTCTGAGGCGCAGGTTCGAATTCCCGGTGGGCAGGGAGTTGGTGTTTTTTTCGGGTTTTTTTTTCGTATACGGTGCCTGTGTTGTCCTCATGTACACATGCACGCACAATGTCAAGTGTGTCCCTTAAATATCCCAGTCCAAACGGGGAGGCCGCAGAATGGAAAGCAATGACACACCATGCACGCATGCAGGGGACAATGACAGGGACAATGACAATGACAATGACAACTGCTTTATTCAGTGGAGGCTCATAGCCCATGACTGAAGGGGGGAACAGTGCATGCATACTCAACCGCAATTCACATCTATATAACGTTCAAAACAGCACATCTCAAGCACAAGGCACAGTACATAAAACATTAGTAAGATGCATATATATATATATATATATATATAACAACAGGAACCGGAAAACTATAAATAACAGAAGTTGGAAAGTCATCAGACTTGCTTACTTAATACTAGTAGGGTGATCGTACAGTAAATTGTTCAATAGTGCATTATAACTAGACCCCAGAAGCATGAGGTCATATTCAGCATAATATGCATCTAGACAAACTTCTTTCTGATCTCAAGAGCTTTGAAAATGAATGAGGCCAGACTGCGCATGAGGGTAACACTGTTGCTTGCCATAATAGCTGAAAATTTAAAAAGTGTTGGGTGGCGTGTAAACTTTGGGGGTATGAACTGTGTTCTAATTTCTGTGTATTTTGTGCAAACAAATAGAAAATGAATTTCTCTCTTGTCCTCTTCACAAAATGGACATTTCCAACAAACTTCACCTTCTGTACTGTAGCGAAGCTTATGGCATTTCAAATGTGAAACCCCAAGCCTGAACTTTATAAGAGCGTCTCTCATTCCTATGTGGTTAAGCTCATTCAGGAAGGAACTTTGTACTAGGGAAGTCTTGTATGTATTGTATGGGAAAAAACGCTCACTGCTGTTTATTTTACAATGCCATTCCTATTAGCCGCTGCTTAAAATCTTTCAGAAACCTTTTTCCATGCCCAACACCTTGGTTTTCCCACACATAACCAAAACCATAACGATACAGAATAACCATAATATGATGGACCCAGGTGACTTTGTTCTGTGTATGTAAATTCAATAGCATGTTGTATGCTTTCTTAGGCAACCTTTCTTCTGGTAGCTGCAACAATTTTAACCAATACCCTATACATCTCACAGCCATATTTATATGTAAGGGAGTGCCGACCACATTCACCATAGATCATAGCATTTGGAGTTCTGGTGGACACACCCAGAAACCTTTTCATAGCAAATAAATGGACTTTTTCAATAATATTTTGATCAGCTGATAACCCCCAAACCTCAGAGCCATACAGAAGTATAGGCTGTATTTGTGCATCAAACAGTTTGAAGAACAGTGATGGACAACGGTCACCAAGCTGCCACAGTACTTTA
Source organism: Batillaria attramentaria (assembly GCA_018292915.2). Lineage (NCBI taxonomy): Eukaryota > Metazoa > Mollusca > Gastropoda > Batillariidae > Batillaria > Batillaria attramentaria. The sequence continues at coordinate 1,477,552 of JACVVK020000029.1, read as the reverse complement.
AGTATTGAAATGACACCTCTACGTGCTTTACCAGGCAAGATCTTCAACAGCCTGTGTAAAAACACAACGAGTAGACAGAAAAATTCCTAGGTACTTGTAGGCATTGACAATATTAACTTTTTTACCATCATAAAACCAAATTTCTCTTTTAGCTAAATGCCCACCATTACGAAAAACTACAATGTTTGACTTCTCCATGTTCACAGCGAGGCTCAGGCGCTTAGCCATATTACACAGAATATTCAGCTGGTTTTGTAAACCTACAATTGTATCAGCAACCAATGCAATGTCGTCAGCAAATAGAAGGATAAATAAATTGCAACAAATCAGGTGATAGCTGTATACCATGTTGGCCACTATTTCTCATTTCAACAGTTAATTCATTAATACATAACGAGAAAAGAATCGGGCTGCTATTTTCCCCTTGTTTCAAGCCGAGGGGGCAGTCAAAATAGTCTGACAGGTCAGAACCACCAGTACGAACTCGTGCCTTTACCACTGCATACATACTTTTAAGTGCACCCAGTAACTTCCCTTGTACCCCATTTTTGTGTAAAATCTGCCAAAGCTTACTTCTTGTAACCATGTCGAACGCTTTCCGAAAATCAATGAAAGCTACATACAATTTTTTGTGTCTAACTAACTGTTTCTGTATTAAGGACGTTATGGTAAATATATGATCAACAGTACTATGCTTTTTACGAAAGCCAGCTTGCTCCTCACCAACAATATTGTTTCCTTCAATCCATGAAGCGAGTCTCTTAGTCAAAATAGAACTATATATTTTGCTGCAGACATTCAACAAAGAAATGCCTCTATAATTATCGGGCTGATTAACATCACCCTTTTTATGCAGCGGTTGGATAATGGACTCTGACCATGAATCTGGAAACTTGCTGTTATCAAACAAATAATTAAAATATGTGGTAAGAAAGGGTGTGATAATGTGTAATGAATACTTGAAAAATTCTCCTATTAACCCATCAGGTCCTGCAGCCTTGTTGTTCTTCAGTGCTCTTGTAGCTTGCTGTACCTCATCTTCAGTTATAGTTCTGTTTAACAAGTCATAATCAGCATCATCACTCACAGAGCTGGCATCAGCCATATATGTATATCAGAACCATCATCATCAACAACAGTGTGAACAGAGTCATGTGCAGTTGCATTCAAAACATTTTCATCATTTCCCAGTGGACCATCTGGACAAGGGCTAAAAACACTATAGAAATGCTCATACCATCTCTTAGCAGAAATAGAATTACATGTAGCACCTGTACCTTTCCTCTGTATAGATCTAACAGTGTTCCAAAAACATTTCTGATCTTTAATACTCTCTTTCAAGGTATTTAGTGTGTTTATTTTGTGATCACTTTTTTTGTACGTAACAATTGTTTGTACTCTTTCCTTTTCTGTAAATAACTCAATCTGTCCTCATCATTATGAAATTTACTGAACTTTCTTACAGCCCTTCTAAGTACCTTTCTGCTTTGATTACATTCCAAATCAAACCAAATTTGCCTTCTTTCTCTGCCAATGTAGATAGTACGTTTCATACAATCACCAGCTAACTTCAATCCATTGTTGAATTTTAACAGAGCAGAATCCACATTTGAATGTATTAGCAACATGGCATCATCAAAACACTTCTTAACCTCCGCTGAGCGTAAATCATTATAAAATTCATTAAACCTTTCTTTATTCCACACAAATTTCTCGTAAGTGTAGCTTCTAGGAGGAGGTAAACCAATTTCTATTTCTACTGGTGCACTCTGCAAGATAAACTGCAGTTCTACAGGCATGTGCTTGGAATCAATCCTAGGCACAACATGCAAGTTATGGCATTTCTTAAGTAACGACTTAGACACAATGAAGTAGTCGATAACACTACAACCATTACTGGAAACGTATGTGAAACTGTTTGAATAGTCCCCACCTAAAAGACCATTTACTATACAGAAGTCAAACTCATTGCAAACTTGAAGCAAATATCTACCAAACTGATTAACAGTATCATCAGCTGAGGTACGCACAAACTCGTCTGTTGTCGAACCATCATCAGTCAATCCCAGGATCTCATCAGTAAAGTCAACACTACTAGAAACATTTTCAGTAGCTGTCCTTGCATTCAGGTCACCAAATATGATAAATGGATAATCACTGTGTAACCTAACTAGATCAAGAATACAGTCTTCCAACATGGAAATACCATTATATATTTCAGTTTCCTTATAATAGACAGAGCCAGCTGGTGGAATGTACACACCTAGTAACACCACATCTGTGTCAGTTTGCATAAGATCTTTGGAGACACATAAGGCAATCATGTTGTCAAACTCAACATGAATGTGCTGTACAAAATGTGAAATTTCTTTCTGAACAAGCAACATTACGCCACCAGAAAGACGAGTAGCAGTCTCTGATAACTTCATAGCTGGTGACACAAATACTTTATGATTAGGAAACATCCCAACCGGAGCAGTTTCAAAGAAGGTTTCAACCAACAAAATAAAGTGAAACTTATCCAAGTAGTCCATCAAGTCTGGATCATGTATGCTTGAGAGACCCTCAATATTATATGTTAAAAATGTCAATTTGTCCTGCTTCGGTGCACACGTTGGATTTACAGGTTCTTGCCTATGTGTACTGTTGTCCACACTGTCCAAATCCACAGTCCCCATGACATTCCTCGAATTTTCATGAGTCTTACAATCAGTAGCATCTTTAATGACTTCACCTATTTCATCTCTTTGCGTGTCAACATCAACATGCAGCGCTGCATCATCACCTGTGACTGCACAATGCCCAGAATTTGTCACAAAATCAGTACTGTCACTGACAAGGCCTACTGACCCACATACAACAGCGTCACGTGACCTAATGACACCTGACCCAAATACATGTAATCGACTGCAATCTCTGCACTGTCTCTTAGCACAATAGCACTCCCCGAACACCTCATGACTACTGTCAGTACTGCACACTGTAGAAAAATGTGGTAAGTTACAGCAGGAGGAATCCCGGGCAACATCTTTTAAAATGTTTTCAGTTGCACCTACCGGTTCTGACAGAGAACATCCCTGCTGCACGGCCTTTGTAGGTATGCCGCTCGTGTCATGGGCCGCGTCACTTCATTTCCTAGATTTCTTGGCCTGTGGATATTTGGAGCCACCTCTACCTGTTGCACTGGCAGCACCACTAGATTTACCCATGCTCAGCCGCCACTCGCCGGGTATTCTCTTCTGCGAGGTATCCATCCCTGCACTGCCAAAACTAGATGACATGCTGCGTGTCGCAACCCCGCGACCTCGTGACCCAACTTGCACGGGATTCACGGTAGCGCCTCCGGCGGTAGCCTGTACCACCGGTATCCGCGAGACCAGCAGCAGTGAAAGCGAAAGTTGCAGGGCCGGTCGCAGTTGACTGGGTCACGGCAGCGATTGGCGTAGTCGCTGTTGACACTGTAGTCGTCGTTGGTATCTGAGCTGTGGTACTGTTTAGCGTTGCCTCTGCAGACATATTGATAGTAGTGGTTGACGCTGTCGCTGATGTGGTGGTGGTGGTGGTGGTGGTGGTGGTTGCCGCGGCGGTGGTGGTCGTAGGCGCAGCGAAAGCCACTGTATCCAATGTGGTGGTAGTGACTGGCGGGGGTACTGTAGTCGTAGAGGGAGATGTGACAGGGGTGGAAATGACACTGACAGTAACAGCAGCGGCGGTAGATCCAAGGGTAACTGGAGTGACTGGGGTGGCAGGTATTCTGGAAATACAGAGGGTGGATAACGGCGGGACCACAACACCACACCCAGTAGCTACATCATCACCAGCAACTGTAGCAGCCTGTAGAGGGTTAACACTCACATCAGTGGTAATGGTGGTTGTAGTGGGAGTGGTGGATGAAGCTGTAGTAAGCCGTGCTGCACCGGCTGCACTCAACACCTGTTGCATGTCATGTGAGCACGTAGCACTGTTGGACGCGTCGGCAATGTTGCTGCTGTTGTCGTCCATGTCGCTGTCGTAGCTGTTCGCGTTGCTGTTGGTGTCGCTGTATCCCTCCTCAGCCCAGTCACCAGATGGACCGCTTAAGGGAGTGAAGCGATTGTACCATAGTGATGCATCTCCTTCAGGCTCACTCCAAGCATGATGGAAGGCTGAATGCCCGCCCCATGACTGTCGCCACTCCACGCCACCAACGGGTTGCTCCATACCGTGACTGGCAGGTTCCCAAGCACCACCCTTCCAGACACTCCGCCGGCGTGACGGTTGTTGATGCCCGTTCTGCTGCTGTCGCTGCTGTTGTTGCTGTCGCTGTTGATGTAGCTGGCGTGGGTGCCTGTCGCGGACGGGGTCTTTGTAGCCAGCGTTCAGTTCGTGGTGCGCACCGCTTGCTCTGTCATCATGTCTGTGCTGGAACGGGCCCGCAACAACAAGGCGGTCGCCTATATAGTACGCCCGTACGCCGTCGTCCCGGTAGCCTTTGATGATGGACTGTTGTCGCTCAGTCAGATCGCCTGCCACAGTCACACCTTTAGCCTTTAGCGCCGCTCTCCCCTTTGTTAACACGTCCATTTTGTCAGCCCACCGTGTAAACCTGGCAATCATAGGACGAGGTTTACTGTCATGGCCCCGATCGGTGTTAACACGTTTGCCGAGTCTGTGCGCACGGACTATGTCTTCAACACACCATACCTTGCCAGGCACTGTGTCGGTCAAAATGTCCACGATCATGCTTGCACACGTTCCGTATGAGTCCTCACCTGTTTCGGGGACACCAAAAAAACGAAGGTTGTCTCGGCGGGAAAACCCTTCCAGCTTATCCAGTTTATCGTCAAACGCACCAAAAGAGGCTGACACTGACCGTACTGACTGTTCCAGCTGAGACGTCTTTTTCTCCATGCCATCCTGACGTTGCTTCATCTGTGAAAACTCGGCTGACAGTCTGTCAATGCACAACTTCAGGTTCTGTATCTCGCTTTTTACACACTTCTTGATGCTTTGCTCTTGCTTGTCCAACATACTCTGCAAAACATCACACGAAATCGTGCCCCCAGCGCTGCCCATGTTGTGCAGTGTTCAGAGTATTGTCAATCGGCGTGAACACACCGTGTCACTGGATCAGTCACAACTCACGCCGCACCCAGGTCCAGGAAAGTCGTGGAAAATTCCTCATTTCCTAATATCACCAGCATGAATTTTATACCGATAGAATCAGCGAAGGATCGCGAGGAGGACTACGGTAATCACAATCACCAAAAAGGCAATTAGTCCGGGTTAATTAGCAAAAACTGCACTCGTGATCACCGGAGGAAAAAATTGCGTGTGAACGCGGTGAGTACGAGCTCACCCCCCGCCCACGCATGCAGGGGAAAACATGGGTGTGCTGTGCTGTAGCAACGCGCTTCCCTTAGACCGAGTTCCCCGAACTTTTCAGAAATGGGATAATAATGAGTATAAAATTAAAATAAAGCGCCGTCTGTAGTCAATGCGAGTGAGAAGAGTTGTATATGTATTTCTCGGCCCGCACTTAAACGTACTTTGCTGGTAGGCTTCGTCAGCAGCTGTGCTTTCCGGCTGCTCAGGTTTCAGTGCCAGCATGATCTAGTCTGTAACTGAACACGTATCTAGGGGGTATCACCTGAATAGCTCCGAAAAAGTGTGTGTGTGTGTGTGTGTGTGTGTGTGTGTGTGTGTGTGTGTGTGTGTGTGTGTGTGTGTGTGTGAGAGAGAGAGAGAGAGACAGATGGACGGACGGACGGACGGACGGACGGACGGACAGACAGATAGTTACTTTGGTTTCAATGGACGCTCCAGCTCTAGGGCCACTCTGCGCCGCCTGTGTCGAGTGATGTCTTTGTCGCGAGAGGCCTTGGCCTCGTCAGTCTCCCTCAAGCTGACGTCAGTGTCACTACGTATGGTGCTCATCAGAATTCTGGTCACGAGACACGGACGATTCAGAGTAGCAGACGAGATTCGTCGTCGCCGCCACGGCATGAGGTTGTCCATGGCTTCTGCAAGGATAATGTTTTTTTTTGTTTTTTGTTTTTTTCTGCCTCAGCTCTTCGCCAGATCAAGTGGTTTCCTCCCAGGTCATGGGTGGAATCCAGGGATGGCTCGGAAACTGGGGCAGTTTTAGCAAAGGTGTTATCTGTCTATCATCATGCACAGTTTGATGCCTATGCTTTTTGATTATGGAAAAAAATGGCAATGTAAAATTTTTTAAACAGACCTTGACAGTGGCATTCAGAATGGCATGTTTTAAAAGGTCCTATGGCTGTCTATCAGCATGCCAAGATTGATGCCTCTGGTGTTTTGAGATTCTAAGAAAAGGTCAATGTTAAAGTTTACTACACACACACACACACACACACACACACACACACACACACACACACACACACACACACACACACACACACACACACACAGACGACGGAGGGTTAATACACAGACTCAATTTGTTACACTAATGAGCCAAAAACAAACGTCAAAAGAGCAACAACTTCAGCAAAACTTTACCCACAAAGAAGATAACAGGAAAAAGGAAAAAGTGCGACCAGGAGACTTACTGCTGCGGACTGGTTTGGAGACAGGGACGTGGAGACTGCCGTAGTTGGACCAGTTCATGTCTGTCAGGAAACCCACGTCACACAACGGTTCCAGATAAAGATCTGTCAAATGAACCACTTGTGACGATAATTACTATTTATTCCTCTTACAATACTAATATCTTGCCAAAAGGGATCTGCTGTGTATATGTAGGTCACAGAGAAAACAAAGGACGCGCAGCATATTGACTAAAGGAAGGATGTATGTGCTTGTGAATGTGTGTGTGTGTGTGTGTGTGTGTGTGTGTGTGTGTGTGTGTTGGGGGTGGGGGGGGGGACAAAACAAAATGTTCAACACTGGTTTCCACTTCCTGACCCCCAGAACGACATTCCAGTTCAAAGGTCGAAACAGAGCGGCGAGTCCGAATTCGCTAAAGCACAGCTTTAACTTTGCTCGGTAAGTAACCGCTAAAAAATTACCTTGGTCTACGAATACATATTCTCTGTGCCGCAAGAACTGAAAGACAGTAGGAAACCACGATATCCTACGTCCTTCAGAATACATTCCTATACACAACGTGAAAGGCATTATACAATTGGCGAATATAACCGTTCTCTCGTCTCTGCCTAGGAAACGTTTTCACTCAGCGCTGATTTTTCGCTCTCGCGGTCAGCCAAACCCCGAGCACAACTTGTTTCAACTTGAGTGAAAATCACCCCTATCTTACCTTCACATAGCAACAGGAAGTACTGGAATGCCTTCAACCGATGCTGTTCATACAGGACACCCACCGACACATCCACAGTTCGGTGTTTCGCGTCCTTTGGGAGAATGTGTTCTGCGTCTTCTCTGGGGTCCATGGCGCCTTCCCTTACCCAGGGGCTGGACAGCCAGCGCCTTTGTTGGAACGTTTTGAGTTCAGCGGCCCTCTTTCGTCGATGTAACAACGTGCCCAGGGAGGAGGGTACCCTCAGTGGAAGGTCCTAGTAATGTGCGACATATATAGATGATC
>JACVVK020000029.1:1430000-1467500 GCA_018292915.2 Batillaria attramentaria | reverse complement strand
ATGATTAGTCAGTGCGCTGCTGTTGTAATAATCCCGAATCTACTGCGGTTCAGTTCTAATTTCAGCTATTGTCATGATGCGAAATTCAGTTAATAGGTACATAACACACACACGCACACACACACACACGCACACACACACACACACACACACACACACACACACACACACACACACACACACACACACACACACACACTTTGGAAAAAGAAAACTCGGTGAAAAGAACTGCATCTATTCTAAAGCAGTCTCGCCTTCGTGTACACACGCACGCACAAACATCAAGTGTGCACGCTAAAAATCCCACGTTCATCTTTCGAAGAGTAGGCTGAGGCCGGTGGCGTGGTAAACAGAAATACTGTCGCACGCACCAGAGTAAAAGTAGTGCTCAACGGCAGCAGGCTTTCACTGCTTCGTCCTCCAGCCCTGCGGCGCCGTGAGCATTTCAGCAGAGATAGATATGTGCGCCGAGGAGAAGTCTACCATACCATACCATAAAGCTGCAACTAAATACAAAAACGAAGATAGCCGGCCTCACGGAGTGCAGGGTTAACAGTTCATGTGATTAATACCACCACAACCATTCGAACAACGATTTCACTTGAACAAAATAGGCATCAGCGACAACAACGACAAGAGACAACGACCTCACCTGTCGGTAACTGGGTGCTCTTTCTCCATGTCCCGCTTGCCAAACACGTAGTGCATCAAGAGGCGTGTCATGTGCTCCATTTCTTCGCGCCTCATTGTCATCTCGGTCAAGGCCACTCGAGTGATGTTGGCCAGAGTCCCCGCCGTGAACAGCACGTTATCTTCCACGTACCTGGGTTCCTCCTCCTCTGGCTCCACGCTCTTCGTAGTTTCCTCCATCTCCAGTTTGCTACCTTCCGGTTCCTTGACAACCTCGTTCGGCATCAAGGTTGTTGAATCTCTGAATGTTTCCCGTGCCTGTAGATGTCGTAAAAAGGTAGAACTGGTGCTCCCTAGAAAAGTAGCGGTTTTCCTCTTACTGCCCGGAATATTCCTGTCGCCGGAAGTCGTGTCAGTTTCCTCGGCAGGTTGGTGACGTGTCCGCAAACTACTTCTGCCGTCACCGGAGGGAGGACTCTGGCTGTCGGAGTCGACTTCGGCGGGGTTCCTGGCGTTGTTGTTGCTGTCCATGTCGACGGGTTGATCTGCAGACGCTTCAGACGTGCTGGTGTCCCGTGAGGTCAAGGTAGTGTTATCGGAATCAGATCCCAGGATTGACAGAGATGAAACTTGGAAACCACCAGAGCCTGAGCCGACCAAGCCTCCATGTGCATAACTACAAGAGGGTTGTTCCTGTCTTTCTGTGTCGCCGCTCAGCGGAGCTGCAGTTCCAAACACCCGGGTGTAGACGAGCTGGGACGTGCCAGGAGCTGTGTATCAGAGAGAGAGAGAGAGAGAGAGAGAGAGAGAGAGAGAGAGAGAGAGAGAGAGAGAGAGAACGAACGAACGAAACTTTATTTTACAAGGATAAAAGATTAGGTACGCAGGCCTGTCTTACATCTTGTCCTTGCTAGGCTACTTATATGTACAAAGCAAGCTCCAACTAAGTAGAGCACACACAAACACACACACGACCATATATCAAGCAATACTAAAAAATGACCAATATGTAAAGAACAATAGGAGGAAAAAACAAAGGATGTGATAAGTGAGCAATGCAGATAAACCTTGAGGAGATGTTTTTTTACAGTTTTAAAGAAAAACAACACCACCACGTGATGTGAATAAGTATTGGGAGAGAGAGAGGGGGGGGGAGAGAGGGGGGGGGGGAGAGAGAGAGAGAGAGAGAAACAGAGAGAGATAGTTTCCTGACATCTGCATTTCAGTGACTATATTCTCAGACAGAACACAAAACCATCACACACACACACACACACACACACACACACACACACACACACACACACACACACACACACACACACACACACACTACGAGACCTATACCAAAGTGTGAGACGTGTATCACTTTCCCTAATCCAACAAAACCTAAACCAGGCTTTTCTTGTCATTCCCATGACTGAGGAGCAAAAGAAAGAACTCATACCGATTTGCAAGAGTTGGATAAATTCTTTCTGTTGTTTTTGTTTCTTTGTATTGTTTTTTTCTCGCGCACGAGTCTTAGCGATTATGTTCACATGACTGGCGTTTTAGATGTCAATAGTTTGAAATTCACGTATGAATGTGCCTACTTAGGTGAAACGACTTTCACATCAGCTTACTCACTGAAAACTTATGGTGAACGATGTTTCCGGTTCGCCACCCCTACAGTTTGGAACTCTCTGCCTATGGGGCTTAGACAACAACCATCATTATCAGCTTTTACATCTGCACTGAAGACCCACTTGTTTCAACAGGCCTTCAACTGATGTGTCTTTGTATTGTGCGCCGGATGTGTAATATGTATTGATTGGCGTGTTGGTCTGTAGTGTGAATGTGTATGAGTGACGTGTGTTAGCGCAATGAGTCACTGTACATGAGAAGTGCGCTATATAAATGAAATTTATTATCATATTATTATTATTACTTGATTCGTCCTTTCCCCAGCTTTCGACTGTGCTACAAGCCTCTGACGAAATGGAAGTCGTCGATTCCTCTGGCACGGTCGATGACGACAGCGATGTAATAGAAGACCCCAGTGAAACGTTAGACACTGTGTAGTGCACTTCCTGAGGCAGACTGTCCAAGGAGGACTCCTCCTCGTCGTCATCGAGGCTTGGGCGAGGGTAGGAGAGTGTGGAGGTCTGGAAAACGCTACACTTTTCGAGAAGGCGCTCTAAGGTCGAGCCGTCAACAGGGTCATCGACTGAAGTCTTGAACAGCTTCTGTCATCAAGCACCATGATCGGTTCTATGAGACAACATTCAGGTGAGGCGTGTGTGTGTGCGTGTGTGTGTGTGTGTGTGTGTGTGTGTGTGTAAGAAAGAGAGTTGCTTTTCCTAACACCCGGGTGTAGACGGGCCGGGACGCGCTAGGAGCTGTATGTGTGTGTGTGTGTGTGTGTGTGTGTGTGTGTGTGTGTGTGTGTGTGTGTGTGTGTGTGTGTGAGAGAGAGAGAGAGAGAGAGAGAGAGAGAGAGAGAGAGAGAGAGAGAGAGAGAGAGAGAGAGAGAGAGAGTGAGAGAGAGATTAAAATCATTGAATTAAAAAAAAGGTATTGTTAAGGGGAGAGAGAGCGAGAGAGAGAGAGAGAGCGAGAGAGAGAGAGAGAGAGAGAGAGCGAGAGAGAGAGAGAGAGAAATCATTGAACTAATAAAGATATTGTTACAGAGTCTTGTGATTGTGAGCATTTCCAGATGTACAGGCCTATCAGACATGAGACGGAGTTTAAGTAATAATCGATGATCATTATATTCACCATCATCTTATTGTTTTATAATCATTATTTGAAAGAGTACTTAAACTTGAATTTATTTGGGGTTTTTTAAGGCTTCTGGTGTGCTACAGGTTGCTTGCGCGGCGTTAAGCCCTACATAACTAACTAACTAACTAACTAACTAACTACAGTGCAATGGTTTAGTCTTGCCTTGACTACACGGGAGGGTTCCGTGTTGAGGACGTGTATGACGTAACACGGCACCCAGTAGGTCCGCAGGGCATCGAGAAGCACGTGCTGCACACGCTGGAGTGCATGCGGGGAGGAAGGGTCAAGCTCCCGGGGGCGGAGGGGGTGGGCGCCAACTATCTCACTTGACAGCTTCTTCTCGCGCGTCGGCAACAAGGTGAAAGTCAGCAACTCTGAAAACAGATCGCACAGTCGGTTTGAAGATTGTTAACTTCCGTTTCTACCAAACGTTCGGCTCCTAGCCAAATTCAGTTAACATGTAGCCCCAAGGCCCGTACCCACGCCCAATGATCCTTCATTGCAACCCATCTGGGCCCGCATGTAAAAGTCGGGATTAGGGAGTTTAGCCCCGGGTTAGAGTCTAACCTCGAACTAAACTAGCTCTAGGGTTACATTTTCTGTTGTTTTTTGTTTTAAATCAGGAAGCGGGTCCATTCCAGCAAGGTGCCTATGCCGTTCTATAAGGATTTTTGTCTGTCTTTCTTCGCTTCCTTTTAAAAAAAAAAAATTTATTTTGTTTTGGGGGTTTCTTTTGTCCTAGTCTGGTTTAGGCCCGTAGCCGTGGGTTAAATTAACCTCGAGTTTTATATAAGGGCCCTGATATCTTAAATTGTCAAACAAATCGAGAGCTCCCTGCCATCGATACAGATAGAAAGAAAAGAGAGAGGACGTTCTCGCGAGGAACGAATGACTGACAACCCCACACGTCTGTCGGAGTATTGGTGCGCTGCGATTGGCTGCACTGACTTGCCAATCAGAATCTGGAATCATGTTAATTGTTAAAATCGGAGAAACCGTCCAAACGAATTGCTGTTCTCATCAGAATTTGAGGTCAATGACCAACACCTATTACAGTTTTGTTAAATGGTTTAAAGTTAGCGGGTGACTGATATCCAAAATGGGGACTGCAACGAGCAAAGCACGTGACAAATGGTTGGCTCCCAGTCGGGGTTCGAACTCACGACCCGAGCATACACAGTGCAACGCAAAGGCGTTTTTTTATCAGTAAAATCAACAGCACACTAGAGTTGGCGAAAACATTCAGCAGAACTGATCAACGTCTTGCAACGTTTCGCAATCCAAGGGAAACACTCTCTTCCCTGAAGCAGCATTGGCGAAAGTTCTAGTTGCCTCCCTTTATATAGTACAGCGAGACTCACAAGCCGCAGGGTTGAGGGGGTGGGGGGTGGGGGGGGGTAGAGAAAAGATTTAGGAATGTACGTGTACATACGTGTGTTTGTGTGTGTGAGGAGTGGCCGGGGCGAAGGGGGGGGGGGAATGGCGGTTGGAGACTAAACAAAAAAACTCAAGCCAAATGAAGAGGAATAGATGTTACGAGATGCCCGATTTCAAATGGTGAGTAGACATGACTCAAACTAAAGCTTTGTATGCAGCCTACATGTGCATTTTCTATACTTTCTTCGGCCGAGCAAATGATTTCGTACCTGACACCAAAACGTCACGCAGCAGCTCTCCACCCGACACGTAGCCGAAGGCTTCAGGATCGAGGTACAGGCGCCTGATCTCTTTGAGCAACGACTCGCGGAGGGCACGGTCGTTGGTGTTGCGGAAAAACTGCACGTGCATCCAGCACGCGTATACACGGGCCCCGCACTTGTTCTGCAAGTACTGTCGGAACAGGTGCATCCCGGCCACGCTGCCCAGGAGGTTGACGGAGAAGGTCTCCAGCATTTTCTGCCCATCTTCATCTTTTAAAAAAAAGGAGGAATAAAGGAGGTACGTCTCTTTGTAAATGTATGGAAATGAACCGAACCAGCGAGAAATGGGATGATTGGCTTTGCTGTCCACCCCGTTCCGCGTTTAGTGTGTGTGTGTGTGTGTGTGTGTGTGTGTGTGTGGGAAATATTCTGGAGAATTCAATGTAGATGCGGCGTTAAGTTCTAAAAACTAACTCTCTCACTCACTCAATGTGGATGGCAGCTGCACTGTCTACGCATGTTTACGTTCTTACGGTTACAGTAAACAACAACAAAAGCAGACGAAATGCCAGTTGTAAAAGGGAAGGCATAAAAGCTAATCTAATGAAAATGCCCTCATGAAAATTACCCCATCGAAAACCATATCTCTCACAAAAGATGACGTGTCACGGACTGAAGGAAAAAAATGTCTAGGCCTACTCATCGTTCCCTGCTGGGTTTTGGTGAAGATTTTTCGCAAAGCTGAATGAGGTGTGCAAGAAAATTAACGACGGAGGAACAACATACGTACTCGTTCTTTTCAGGAAAGTTCTTATCGTGTTCTTCTGCGTAGGTTCTGATTGTCATAGCTGAGCCGTGTGCAGTGCAAAACGTTTGTCAAAAAGCATCCTCTCGAAATGACGAAAGAGTGTCTGTCGTCTGCAGCGCGGCAATGAAGTTTGAGCAATGCGACACCGCTTGACCAATCACACAAAAGCTTTCATTATGCAAATTACCCCGTGAAAGTCTCAGGCAGGAAAATGCCCCGTAGATCGGGTCACTGCAGTGGTGGATAAACGGGGGACACCCCTGCGCACTCTGAGATACAGAGGGTCGCCAGATCATACCTTTCCTTGTGTACTGTACCGCTGTTCTGGCAGTGGTCTTTCTGTGTACGAGTCGACATACGGATTTCCACTTCAGCGGAATGAAATGTAAATATATACTTGAACAATGATACAGTTACGGCTTTCAGCGATACTTCGAGACGTATCGGCTGCCCACTGTGCACATCGGTCTACAGGTTACTCCCTTCTGTCGCCGGATTACTCGTTTCTCATTGGGTATTACGAAATCAATTTCAAGACGAACTAAACTGGAGTACATAGGCAGGGGATGGACGGCTGAGAAGGTGGACGATGGTGGACGATGATGGGGATGGGAGGGGGGGGGGAGAGATAGTGAGAATACCATGGCTGCAGGCAGGCTAGCATCGAAGAACGACTGTAAATTCAAAGTACTGACCTTTGTCATCGAGCCTGAGAGCGAAGCTGATGCGCCGTAGTTTGCAACACAGCCGGTACTCGTGAGCAAGTGGGGTATGTACAAACAGCGGATACCTCTCCTTTGACAACCACCGTAGGACCTTCCTTTTCTGCATTACAGCAATGCTTGTTAGACTTGTAAATGTAGGGCCATGATATTTACGGAAAAATCGGAGCTGTACTCAACAGTTTCCCGTGCCCCATCCCTGTACCGGGTCCGCGCTTCTCTTGCCCCTTGCGACAACCCCAAATCGGGCTAACCAAGACCGAACCGAGCTAAGTGATACCTAAGAAGGAAAAAACAAAAATACTCGGTGACAAGGAAAGGGGACAGTTGCGAACAACTTTGATGTCCCCGTGTTATTTCACAGTGTGCACAGAAGCGGTGAAAACTGTCGCATTCACCAGATTCGTACATTTTCAGCCTGTTTAGAGATAATTGCCTGTATGAGTTGTCCCCCGTGAATACACAGACCCGCAGCATGCATGCATTTTTCGTGGCAGCTTTGTGCTCTGCCACGAAAAACGCGTGCTTGTTGCGGCAATAGAGACAACTCATGCTCACCGAGTATTTTTTGGGCGTCATCGCAGGGACAAAGAGAAGCGCGGACCCGGTACAGGGATGCCCGTGCGAAATCGTTTACAAAGAAAACCAGACTAACCGAAAAACAAACCATTACCACCACCACCACAACAACAACAACAACGACAACGTCAAGAGTAAGAGGACAAGGGTTTCAAGTAAGACCAAGGCCTGCGTTTGTAAAAGATCATTATCATAATCATTAACAACAACAGCGACGACGGCAACGACAACAACAACAGCAACAACAAAAAACAACGAGAAGGAGCAGAGCGACAGGAAACCGCACATTTGATTACGTACCTCTGGATATTCGGAGTCTACGGGATCGAAGACAAACTTTCTGTCGTACAGTCTGTTCAAAACACGTTTGCCGAAAACCTGAAACGTATACACGAAATTATTATATCGTTATTATAACGAAACAGTCAACAGTGAAACAGTAGTCGCTGCAGGGAAAAAAATGTGCTTAAAATGGAACTTTCAAAGCCCAAAAAAAGTGTGGGGGGTTGGGGTGGATGCCTGGGTTGGGGGTGGGGGGGGGGTGACTGACCGGAACTAACAGGCACAAAACCGTGAGCCTCCTCCTCCCCCCTCCTCCACACACACACACAGACACACACACACACACACACACACACACACACACACACACACACACACACACACACACACACACACACACACACACACACAGTATGTCGATTATTTTACTACACCGTACGATCTATTTTGCATCTAGGATGTTGATGCTAGAGTCATGTTCGTCACTTGCTTACCGGCAGACTGAGAAACACGTTGAAATAATCTGCGAAGGTTGTGTCCTTCAAGAGGTATTTGAGTGAATTCTTTCTCTCCGGTGTGCATGACGATTCTAGCAAATAATAATAATAATAAAAATTGAAATTTATGTCGGCCTCTCACGGAGCTTACAGCTTTACAGTGTAGAACTGAACAAAGTAATTGTTTACGACGGAAATGCGAAAGAAGTAAGAATAATGCTGTTGGCAAAACATATTCACCTTTTCTTGGAGAACATGTAATGCTTTCGTTCGAAGCAGAATACATTGCAAGAAATACTCAGCCAAATCCAATACATGAAGTTTACGCCATTGCTGGGAAATTGCGTCATTTTACCATACACTTTTTCGTTCTCTTGACATCAGCATGACGTTTTCTTATGACATAGTGACCCAGCTGGCCGAAGTGATCATTGTGTGTGTGTGACTCTGTGTGTGTGTGTGTCTGTGTGTGTGTGTGACTGTGTGTGTGTGTGTGTGTGTGTGTATGTGTGTGTGTGTGTGTGTGTGTGTAGAGCGGAGGAGTGGGGGAGGAGGGTGTGTGTGTGTGTGTGTTTTTGTTTTTGTTTTTTTTTTTTGGGGGGGGGAGGGGAGGGGGGGTCATTAACCCCAGTCACGTGGCTAATCGGTCGAGGTCGTACCTTTATCACTGTCTTGCTTTCCGCGTTATCCGACTCAGGGATGGTCCTTAGATTGCTACATTCACAAAGGCTGTTTGGGGCATTGTGGCTTGGCCCGGACTTTGACTGTGGATCGGTTGGTTTAGACAGGTTTATAACAATACAATTCGTACAAGTAAACAATTAGTGAGCATAAACAAGCACCGCTTATGATAATGCTCAGGGGAGGGGGGGGGGAGTATATATTGACAGTATTGCAATGGCAGACTAAACTGGTCAGTAATTATGATAAATTAAAACTACATGAGAGAGAGTAGGGGAGTAGGGGTCTATGTGAACTCACATACTCACAACAACGACCCCCCCCCCCCCCCGTTTGATGTGAGCGCGGCAAATAACTAATCAAATGTAGTTGTTGTTGTGGTCGTTGCATTCAAAGCATTCCTGGCTGCAGGCGATTCCGCCCATACCTCCCGCTGGCACATTTGATAAACGTGTGTTCTCAATATCATGTGTGTGTTCATAAATAATAATAATAATAATAAATCGTATTTCTAGGGCGCATTTCTTTAAATAAAACTCAATGCGCCTATCACTCACTCACACTCACGCACATCATACAACGATGAACAGACATACACTGGTGAAACTGACTAGTTAAAATAACTGGTGTTAGTAGTTTGTGGCCTCACGCCGCTCAAGCAACAAGGACCAGCATGCGGCTGAGGAAATTACTGATAGGCTTTGCGGAAGAGGAACGTTTTCAGACTGCTCTTGAAAACGGACAGCGTGGGCGCATTTCTCAGATCTGAAGGCAGAGAGTTCCAAACGGCAGGAGCGGCAAAACTGAAAGAGCGCTCATTATTTCCTGTGTTCACTTTTGCAGGAGATGTGTGGGTGTCTGGGTGCTCCAGACGTGAGATCAGCAGTGGCGCTGTGCCTGTGTAGTGACGTCATGTCTGCCCGCACCACGCCCTGGCACGTGGACAACGCTGTGCTCCAGAAACTGGACGCCTGGTGGACACAGCGCATGGCGGGCACTGCAAACCCCACAATGACACGTGATGTTTATGAAACACTCGTGAGCAGGTGAGGCAAACTTTAACTTTGTGCGTGTGCAAGGAGAAAAAGGGCAAGTGATAATAACAATAAACGTACGGCTCTTGTGTAGCGCTGCTCTCACAAAAAGGACTCGCTGCGCTACATAAACAAATGATGCATGATTATAGGTGGAGTTTTAACAAGGAGGAACGGCCCCGTCCTACAAAGTTGTTTCTCAAAACTTCATTTTATTTTGTCTGTTTTGTTGTTATTGTTGCCGGTTCTCCCCTCTCCAAGTTCTACCAATGACACTAGATCCTCTACGACCTCGACCGATTAGCCACGTGGCTGGGGGTGGGGCCGGGTGGGGGAAGAAGGGAGAGAGAGAGAGAGGCAGAGAGAGAAAGTGGGTGGGTGTTTAGGAGTTTAATGTCCTTTTCCCCCCACATAAGGGTGATATCAAAGACGGGGCAACGAGAAAAAGGCCAGCATAAATATTTGGCCCCAGCGGCCGGGATTCGAACTCTCGGCCCAATTGAAAGTCCAACGCTCTACCATTCGGCCACCCTGGCTCCCCAGCGAGAGAGAGAGAGAGAGAGAGAGAGAGAGAGAGAGAGAGAGAGAGAGAGAGACGTCAGTTCCGTGAACTAAACATCTGACGTCAGCCTCAGGCAGGTCGTCATACAGAGAGATGAGGTCAATTCCGTGAAGTAAACTTTTGACGTCAGCCTCTAGCACTGAGATCGTCTGAGGATGCTTGTTCATGTCTTGTGATTTCCCTGTTGGCTTTGTGACTTCTCCGACTGAATTATTTTTCACATGAAATCTGGAAGATCTAGAGGGCTGATGAAATGTCGGAAGCAGTGACGATACTTGCAGATTTTGTCTGTGAACCAAACATTTGACGTCAGCCTCACGCTGCTCGTCTGACAGATGATACTTCTACATATCTTGTGATTTCCTTGTTGCTTTTGTGACTTCCGTGACTGAATTAATTTTGACATAAAATCTGGAAGATCTAGAGAGCTGATGAAACGTGGACTTAAGTGCCTTGGATTGTACTTACGAAATCGCAAAATTGGAACTTTTTTGACCAGCGCTTCTCGCAGAAACGTGAAAAATGTGTTTATCTAAAAGCTCTGCTATTCTTAATACTAAAGCTATAATAGTGCAGTAGTTCATGTCATATGTGCAGTTGGCACAAGTGACAAAAATACCGGAATGATGAGTAATTTGAAGGAGTCTTTTCATAGATATTTGGCCTTATATGCAAACCACCCCTACCTCGGAAATATTTTTCTTACACAAAACCTGTCAGAGCTACAGAGCTGTGCTACGAAAACAGGCAGTATAATTGGATGATCTTCCAAATTTCAGAAAATGAGGCCATTTGAACATTTTTTGCGAAAAAATTCGTAACATGACCGATTTTTTTAAAATCGGCGAAAACTCTTCTGAAAATGCAGTAGGCTAAAAATCGTGAAAGGTAGGTCTGGAGAAGGTGAATTCCCATTTTATCTCAAAGTAAAAAGGCCTCCAACGAGGTGGTTTAGGAGATAGCCATCATTACATCCGTCCACACACACACACACACACACACACACACAGACACACACACGTCTCACAACTCCCGCCAAAAAGAACGCAGCAGCATAGTGTGCACGTAAGGTGTCTATGACGCATATTTCGTTACGTCACTGTGTGCGTGAAAGTAAGTATTGTGTTGAGAAACGTCACAGTCTTGTTTTGTATCACTGAAACTTGCTGCTGCGCGTAGCAAAATCTGCCCCGTCTCATAAAGTTGTTTCTCTATAGATAGAGAAACAACTTAAAAAATCGTTTTATCATATCTGAGACAAATGGGTGGTTTTCTAGAATTATGCGGGGAGCCGGGGTGGCTGAATGGTAGAGCGTTGGACCTCTAATGCTCGGGTCCTGAGTTCGTATCCCGGCTGAGGCCAAATGTTTGTGCTGGCTTTTTCGTCGTTGCCCCGTCTTTGATATCACCCGTATAGTGTGGTGGAAAAGGACGTTAAACCCCAAACACCCACCGCCCCTTCTAGAATTATGCTCTGTAAAGAGAAAAAT
The DNA here is from genome assembly GCA_018292915.2 of Batillaria attramentaria. Taxonomy (NCBI): domain Eukaryota; kingdom Metazoa; phylum Mollusca; class Gastropoda; family Batillariidae; genus Batillaria; species Batillaria attramentaria. Next base: position 1,455,812 of record JACVVK020000029.1, on the reverse strand, counting down.
CTTCACGCGTGTTCATTACTATTCGCAGAAACAGAACAAGATAACACCGAGCCTATTATCAACCAGAAAAACACCACAACGAACACGTTGCAAAGTCTGCTCACGTTTCACACATAATACATTACAGTTTATGGCTTTTCCTGAACAAAGTCGTCGTCAAAATACTTGATTCTAAGTAGCAACAGGAAAAAAAAAACCCTCCGCCACCCTGACCAGTCCCGTGTTCGCTGTGGATTTCTTCATTCACAGGGTTGTGGGGCCGGCAACCACAGTCAGTGTTCACTGCATCTTCCCCCCATGCGTGGAGGTAAGAATAAGGACGTTTTTACTTTATCGTCTCAAAACCGAGAAAATATTAATGTGTCTGTTTAAGATCATTAGTCAGTAAAAAATAAATAAACAAATAAATAAATAAATAAATAAATAAATAAATTAATTAATTAATGCATATGACACGTGTTGTATGTATATGTAAAGACGACATTACTCGAACAAGTTCAAAACTCTTTCTCTTGTGGGCAATAATAATAAAAAGCGCAGGTTTTTGCATAACTGTAGAAAGTACTCTAAAGATTAACCCCTGTCACGTGGCTAAAGGTCGAGGTCGTCATCACTGGCTTGGTTCACGAGTTATCTCAAGATAGGAGATGCTGTTCAGTGGGTAAAGGGAGGCCATCAGAGTTTTGCCTCCTGACCAGTGTGGAGTATGAAAACCCACAAATATATCGCAGTATTTCACTTTTGCGCTGAACAGAGTGCATCAGCGGACAGGTGATCCCAGTATAATTTCAGGTGCGGACAATGGGGGAAGCCGTGTCGGAGCTCGGCCGGCGACTAGCGCTTCTCGTCCTCACACCGGCACAAGTCGACTTGCTCAACAGGATGCCAGCTGACGTCTGCCTGAGCGGGCCCCCGGGCACCGGCAAAACCGTAGTGCTCGTCCTCAAGGGTCTGGCAGGGGCGCGTGAGGGTCACGTGGTCGTTGTGTTGTTCGTCCGTTTCCACAGCATCGCGGCATCGCGCTTGGTGCACTACCAGCTTGTGATGACCCTGAAGGCAGACCCTGATCCAGCAGTGCAACAAGCGGCCGCCGAGGTGCGCTTCCTGTATTATAATCTGTTCACCGGGCCTGGAGATGTGGACGTGGCGCTCCAGACGCTCCAGTCGCTGGTGCCAGCAGAACCGGGACGAAAACTGCACGTGCTCATTGACGAGGCCGACTTTACAATGCGGTAGGTGACTGATGCGCTTTCTGTATGTGTCAATGTTCGTGAAAGGTGAGAAAGTTTAGGACTAAGAAGCGATACGTAGGGGCAAAATGTAATAATAATAATAATAATAATGAATTGTACTTATATAGCGCAAAATTCTCACAGAGTGACTCAATGCGCGTACTCCCGCACTCATACCAACAAATATGCACACACACACACACACACACACACACACACACACACACACACACACACACACACACACACACACACACACAAATATCGCCACAGCGGTCGATTCGAACGTCAGAGCCTCCCCTCCCGTCTTATGTAACAGACCTGCCGGCCCGGCCACGTGCAGACTGGTGACAGAATTGCTGGCAGCCTGCGGACCCCGCCTCTCTCTCTCTGGGCCTCCCGTGTGGTCACCGATGACCTCCCTGAACAACTACAAGTGGAGCCGCTCACTGTGCCTCTCCGGGCATGCCCGGCTGTCATGAGGGAGCTTGCACCAACAGTCCACATGTACACAAACATCCACAGCTACACTGACCGAGGCGCGCCTTTCTACAGTGACGGGCCCCGGGTCATCAAGTTACGTCATGAAGGCAGGACTCACACGGGACGATGGCCTGTGGACTGTGTTGAGTGCGGACGGCAGTTGGTGCGAGTGCTAACGGATGACCTCCATGTGGGTGTGACTGGTACGTGTCCGAGAATTATAGTGGGTGGGCCATTAATTATGCCTTCTGATCATAATTATTGTGGGTGGGCCATTAATTATGCCTTCTGATCATAATTATAGTGGGTGGGCCATTAATTATGCCTTCTGATCATAATTATAGTGGGTGGGCCATTATTATGCCTTCTGATCATAATTATAGTTGGTGGACCATTAATTATACCTTCTGATTATAATTATAGTGGGTGAGCAACAACCACAACAAAGAGGATAAAACGGAATAGTGTAGGACGACACATCTCACCAACGTTTCAGCTTAACTCTTATAAGTCCATGCAAAAATCGCAAATTTACTTGAAATCTTCAAATCACTAGAAACCACTTCAAGCCATACTATGCAATCTGCAGCGATCTCGGGCCTAGCGCGTACGGCCCACGCCTTGCGTAATAGTTCCTCCCTGGTATGGGTGGAATCCACGGAGGGCTCGGAAGTTGGGGCAATTTTTATTATGCATGATGATGGAGATGGGGATGATGGTAAGATGATGCTATGGGGGTCCGTGTGGATTGGGACTGCGGGACAGGGCCGCATTCCACGCTTCCTGTCATAAATATCCCGGCTCAACCAGGCCCGGGAACTACGGCACCTGCGATGCCGGTCGTGTAATCATCCACATCATAAGACGTGGCATAAGACGGAAGCACCCCCAAAGTCGCACCCGTGAAGTGGGTGAAGCTCGGCTGTGTGGCAACAGCCTCCCCATTGGGCCCATAGCACACCCGCTCTGGTTAGGAGCCGACCTAGGTAGGAAAAATCCCGCTTGCCTCGGCTGGGACTCAAACCAGGGTCTCCCAGTCCATAGTCCGAAGTGCTAACCACTACACTACGGGGGCAGGTTTTCGATGCCTGTTTCGGCCCGTGAACACACGCATGCACGTACCATCAAGTGTGCACGATGAAGATCCCAGTTCCACCATTCGAAAAAGAGTAGGCAGAAATGGCCGTGGGGTTGGAAACACAAACACACGCATGCAGGGAAAAAAATGGGTGGCGCCGGTTCATGGCGACGAGCTTCCCCCTGGGGAAGCTGCTCGCATTTCCCTTACTACGGTAGTGGGACGAAGAAGAATTCCAATCCAATCCAATCCAAATTTGTTGATTTCAACCGAAAAACTGCGAGTTTTAACGAGCAGTGCAGAAATCAACAAAAGAGTGTGGTGTATTTTACGTAATCGGGGGCATCGATTTGGGAAAATTATTTATACCACGTCCCTACCTGCATTTCTTTGATTTGAGAGCTGACATCGGCAATCCCTATGCTTCACGCGGCATCTCTGGCAGAGGTGCTTTACTTCGCTTTGTCCATACGCTTTGAGAAGTCAGCAGGTACATTTCAAACCTCTGTCTGAGCATTGAACTGGAACTAGGCTTACGATTGTCACAAACACAAAAGATCAGCAAACAGTAGCACTCCTATTTGTTCGTTTCACCAGAGAGTGGCACTTCGTTTGACCAAAGGATTCCGGTTTTTCGTTTCGATACACAGTGACTTTGTCGATTGGCCAGGCACGCCTGCAAACACACCACAACAGCGCAACAACCCGTGTATGCTCTGATTTCAGATACATGAGTGCCTGAGAGGAATCGTCGTCGGAAGTTTTGAAGCAAGAGTGGCACTTCGTTTGACCGCGGTCGTTTTTGATTAACCGCCATGAGTCATCGACAGAGCAGGCCGGGCTGTATGACTGAACATCTTCGAGAGAAAAGGAGAGGGTCGTAGTGTGAGTGAAGTTCTGCCCCCGACCTGACAGATTAAATTTGGGCCAGATAACGCCCTATTCCTATTTACGGTAAGTTTGTAAAGCTAGCTGTATTTCCATGCAAAAATGTTTTGCAGTTATTTCGGTCATGTTTCTGAACATACATCTTCAGCCCGAGAACTGGCCGACAGCCACGTGCCTTTTAACTGTCCAATCAATGCACACATGACAGACATAAACATACGTAGGCACCTGAATATTAGCTTTGGGAACATGCAGAATCCCTATTTGTGACAAAAACGCATGCGTAAACCAACCTGTTACAGTCTGTTGTATTTAACACCTTATTTTTTTTATTATTATTTTCGTGGTGTTTTTGTGGTGGTGGTGGGGGGGGGCATTTTCTATCACTGTACCACCTTAACGCTTCTTTAAAATTCTGCTGTCCCGTTCATTTTGTGACTGCCTGTCCCATCTTGCCTCATTAATGTTTTTAGGCGTTGTTCCAGTGATGCTTAAATCCTTAATTTTTTTTTTTGGTTGCTGTTGCTTTATCATAAACTTGCCTGTAAAGTAGTTTATGTATTTTTGTCGCTTTTTCGGTTTATGGGTCACCTGTATTTTCGTGTCCACACATCTGCCTGTAGGAAGGGGCGAGGTGGGTGTTGTTTACCGTTCAGATGTCAGCAGTGTCAGTCAGCACAACTTGATGAACGTTCTAATAAGTCAGCCAACAAGCAGGATAAAGTGAACGCCTTGAGTGTACGTGTAGTACACACGGAGCCAAATCCCGCAACACGTTAATCTGGACTTGTGCGCTGTGTCACAGTGAGATATTACTCTGGTTTTGCACTGTGACCTGATGGTGTCTGAAACCATAAGGACTAACGGATGATAGCCGAGCAAAAACACCTCTCTATTGACCTCACAACACACAGGTCTGCACTGTATAGGGATGAGTTCGGTTTACCACAGGAATCTGGATTCAGTGATGGGGGAGCCATTGGGGAAGAGTGATTTCCCCCTGAGCAATCTGTTATTTTTCCGTACGCCTTTTGCATGTACATGCCATTTTCGAGGAAATCCGAGTTTTTGAAACTGGTTTTGTCAAAGAAGCTTTTGATGTGCCCACGGGAAACATCTCTTTTGTTTATTTAGAATCTCCAACGGTTCAACCACCGGATCACTTCCAATCAGGAAATGACGGATGCGAAATCATAACTTAGGATCCCCAACGCACGATCAGTAAACACCAGCCTGCTCGTCAGTTTTGCCTAGAATTCGTGACGGCAAACTCCATCTGCCCACCAGGAGGTTCAAACTCTGTTCCTCAAGATCCGCAGCCGAACACTCTAACCACTAGGCCAGATCATCTTGTTTTTAGTTTCTTGTGACGGCTTGACGACAAAAACTGACAACGTGATATGCAAATTTTTTTCCGGGAGCTAAGGGATTATTTCTCACAGTGGACTGGCTGACTTCCTAAACTCAAGTTGACACATCGTGACGCAAATACACAAATGTAATAATACCTCTCTTTTATGGGCCCACGGGGCAAAATGCAGCTCGCTGTAAAGTGTACCGGAAATGAACAATTTTAAATGTAGACCTCACGTATTAAATGTATACCTCACGCATTTTAGACCTGAAGAGCCATGTGAACGCCGTTGTTAAATACGTCTTTGTCAGACCTTAGAGGAAGGGTCTGAATTTGAAAGCTTGCAGTTTATTTTACAAATATAGGCAAGCAACTTTGGGACGCGAAGTGTGTGTGTGTGTGTGTGTGTGTGTGTGTGTGTGTGTGTGTGTGTGTGTGTGTGTGTGTGTGTGTGTGTGCAATTTATTTTACAGATATTGGCAAGCAACTTTGGGACGCGACGTGTGCGTGTGTGCGTGCGTGTGTGTGTGTGTGTGTGTGTGTGTGTGTGTGTGTGTGTGTGTGTGTGTGTGTGTGTGTGTGTGTGTGTGTGTGTGTGTGTGTGTGAGTGTGTGTGTGCGTGCGTGCGTGCGTGCATGCGTACGTGTGCAGTTTATTTTACAGATAATTATAGGCAAGCAACTTTGGGAGGACAGTGTGGTGATCTCCTCTATTTGTGACAATCTATACAATAGCCTCTTCACGTATGGATACGCGACGTATGTGTGTGGATGTGTATGTATGCATGTATGTATGCATGTATGTGTATGGATGTGTATGTATATAGCTGTGTACGAATCTGACTGTAGACGCAGGCGTGTCAGCGTGCATGTACGTGCGTTTGTATATAATTATGTTTTGATTTAGTTTCCTTTTTGCTTTCCTTTGCCCCCAGAAGGTGGAAATAAAATAAACTTGACTTGACTTGTTCACCGCTACTGTACAGATCGAGATAGGCAGTTGTCTATTTGCTCTAATCGTGGTTTGAACCTACTGGTATTCTGATCCGATATCGTATACAAAGATTTGTTGTTATTGTTGTTGCTGCTTTGTACGTCCTCGCTTACAATTGTTGTTTTTTGTCAGACATGTCAATCAAAGCGTGTCTACGTGTACTTTTAGCGATGCTGAAGCGGAAAGGAGACATTCATTTTTTTTAAACTCCTCTCAGGTACGTGTCCTTGAATGGTTTGTGCACGGTCATAAGTTCGACCAGTTTGTAGTCAGACTTGCCTTACAAATAACACCAGACCTTAGCGCTAAGATTGAAAAACCACAGAAAAACACAACACCTAACTCCAAAAGGTACGCCACAAATAGTAAATGCGGTACCTCTCGGAAGACGTAGGTGACATGTAAATGAATGGCTCGCCAAAATAGGACCTGTGGGTTTGGCATTGTGAGACGGAGATTATTTAGCACGTGTGTCGTGTTTTTAAGCTACCAACAGTCGCATTAATCCATCTTGCCCCTTGTACTGTCATCTTGACAGGTTTAATCCCTTGTGTACTGGCGGGGCTAAAAGCAAACTGAACCGGTCTAATGCAAAAGTGACTGGATGAAATTTTGCCTTAGTTTCTTTTGCCAAGAAGAAGTTTCCCCGCTTCCTCGTCTTCTTCTTTTCTTTGTCTCTAACCCGAAATAGTCTTTGTGGTTTGTCACTACTGAAGGAGTCTAGATCCGCTACTCTACAGTGAGTGTTGTCAGTCACTAACTCACCCACACTGTCCGCCCGTAGCTGTCTTTCTTTGAGGCACACACACACACACACACACACACACACACACACACACACACACACACACACACACACACACACACACACACACACACGCGCGCGCGCGCGCGCGCACGCACAGAGAGAGAGAGAGAGTGAGTGAGTGAGTTTTTGAGGCTTAACGCTGCGCAAGCCACAAAGACTAATTCGCGGCTAAGTGTGTCTGCACTACGTGAAAAAACAAAAAAATGTAACTGGGCAACTGATGCAAACTGATCTACGGGGCAATGTAAACCTAGGACATGCAGGAGACGGTGCACCTTCATGCTAACTTCTCGAACTCCCGGTTACAAAAAAAGCGTAGAAAACAAATAACAATTACAACTAGGTAAAACACAGATAAATACTAAGCGAGAGAAAGCACAATGTTTTCGCGATATACACAGAAGAGGGGGGGGGGAGTGTTTAGGGATTTAACGTCCTTTTCCACCATATGAGAGTGCTATCAAAGGCAGAACAGCGCGGAAATAGCCATCACAAAGTTTTGCCTCCATGCTAGAATTGGAACTCACGGCCCGAGCATTGAAAGTCCTATGTTATAAATTAAATCTTCTTCCACTCTACCGCCCCGGTTCCCCGGATACACACAAGAAGAAGAGGGAGTAGACGAAGAAGATGAGGATGAAATATTAATCTGGGAAGCGAATCAGGAAGAGAAATTAAGCACTTGATACGTAACGACTGCTTGAAAAAGTGAGTTTATTGAACATTTGTCCTTAAACCCCCCAAGTACCCACCCACCCTTGAAAATTTGTCCCGTTTCAAAGCCCTTGACTCTCTAACGTATAATTTTCTGCATTTTTGTCTCGGGACTGCAAATACTTACGTAGATACAAAGGCATCTCGTACTAATACTACTATCCTTGATACGTTCTGTTAATTATGTACGCTCTGAACACGTGTGAGGCACGTCTGATGTTCACGGAGATCCGCGACAGCCGAATGGTAAAGCACAGGATTTTCAATGTTTGGTCGTCAGTTCGAACACTGGCTGGGAGCCAAAATTGTTAGCAAAAAAAAAATTAAAAAAAAATGCCTCATCTTTGAAATCATCCTAATTCTAATAGGTAGCGCGTCGGATTTAGCCGCTGCGCTACTGAACGACCGTCACCAATGTCACGGCGATGAAGCGTGGGTTCGAGCCCAGGTCGAGCTTGTGATATGTGATATCGTTTTTTTTTTTTTTTTTTTTTTTTTGTTTTTGTTTTTTTGCTGGCTACCGGGCTGCTCATCGGGGGTTTCACTCCGGGTTATCCGGCTTTCCTCACCCAGCAAAATTGTAAAAAAATAATTATAGGATAGGTATTGGGTGGCGGTGCACCGCGGCGACGCGCTTCCCCCGGGGGAGGCAGCCCGAATTTCCCGAAAGGGATAATAAAGTAGTTTTAAAAAAAATCATCCTGATGTGGTGGAAAAGGGCGTTAACTCTTCAAAGCCCATGCAAAACTCGCATTTTACTTGAAATGTTCAGATCATTAGAAGTCACTTGAAGCCACTCAACAGCGCAATCTGCAGCAGTCTCGCGCCTAGCGGGAAGGCCCACGCCTTGCGTAACAGTGGCTTGAAGTGGCTCCTACTGGTGCACAGTGGCTTTTAAGCCAGTCTTATCATACAGCGGGTAGAGGGTGGTCGGGCTCGGTCAATTAAGAATTAAACCCCCTGAACGCCCGCCCACACTCCGATGTTCGCCGGGCCTACGCGGCTGCACCTGTAAACACCTGACGTTGAGCATGATGTATAGTATAGTGTGTGGACGTCACTATGGGTGTGAACACGCCGTTTGTCATGATGACCGAGCGTTGTCAGGGGTCACCTGGTTTTGTGTGGTCAGCTGTTTTGTGCTAAATACCACCACCCTCACCTGCTCCTTCAAGCCCATGTACTAGCTGGCATGCAATTTCTCCTTGTAAGCTTGCTTTTGCACCGACGGAGTGGTTCAGCGAACTCGAAGGCGCGAGTTAGTTGGTCTATATAATTATCATACAGACTTTTCGGCGCTGTCCATACAGGAAAGGCGCCGAAGGTTCGATCCTAGAGGCCGCAAATTTAAAAACGGTGAACATGGTCTGACATTGTTAGAGTGAAATGAAAAGTGAAAACATCTTCACTATGCCGTTATACATGTCTTCACTATACCGCTATACATGTCTTCACTATACCGTTATACATGTCTTCACTATACCGCTATACATGTCTTCACTATACCGTTATACATGTCTTCACTATACCGCTATACATGTCTTCACTGTACCGCTATACATGTCTTCACTGTACCGCTATACATGTCTTCACTGTACCGCTATACATCTCTTCACTGTACCGCTATACATGTCTTCACTGCACTGCTATATATGTGTTCACCATATTGCTATGCATGTCTTCCCTGCACTGCTATATTATGTGTTCACCATACTGCCATGCATGTGTTCATGATACTGCTATACATGCGTTCACTGAACTGCTGTACATGTATTCCCTGTTATTGTATACATGTCTTCACTGTACTGCTGTAATTAAATGTGTTCACGATGCTGCTATACATGTGTTCACTATACTGCCATACATGCATTCACTGTACTGCTACAGATGTATTCACCGTTATTCTATACATGTCTTCACTTTACTGCTATATATTATGTGTTCACTGTACGGTGCTATGCATGTGTTCACTATCCTGCTATACATGTGTTCACTCTACCGCTATACATGTCTTCACTGTACTGCTATACATATGTTCACCATACTGCTATACATATGTTCACCATACTGCTATACATATGTTCACTATACTGATATACATGTCTTCACTGTACTGTACTGATATAGTTGTATTCACCGTTATTCTATACATGTCTTCACTGCACTGCTATATATTATGTGTTCACTGTACGGTGCTATGCATGTGTTCACTATCCTGCTATACATGTGTTCACTCTACCGCTATACATGTCTTCACTGTACTGCTATACATATGTTCACCATACTGCTATACATTTGTTCACTATACTGATATACATGTCTTCACTGTACTGTACTGATATAGTTGTATTCACCGTTATTCTATACATGTCTTCACTGCACTGCTATACATATGTGTTCACTATGCTTCTATACATGTGTTCACTATACTGCTATTCATGTCTCCACTGTACTGCTATAGTTGCATTCGCCGTTATTCTATCCATGTCTTCGCTGTACTGTGCCCCCAAAATAAATCTTCTGGAGACAGGCCCGGCGCTCGTGACATGGCTGTCTGCCACCGGAAGATGAAGGACCCGTTCCTTTGCTTACGTCGCTGGCTTTGTTCAGCCCCCCCCCCCCTCCACATCCTCCCCCCATCTCACACCTTTCCGCGTCGGCCACCGTCGGATCCTTTGGGGGAAGTACTGCCATCAACGAGCTAGGAAGCACCTCACTAAACTGATCATACTACTTGTTGTTAATTATTATTATTATACCCCCCCCCCCAACACACACACACCACACACATTCACACACAGACTTCACCCCTTTTCTTTTCTTCGTCGCTTTTACAGCTGCTTTTTATCGTCGCATTTGTGCGTTTGGTATGTTTGCTGGCCTACAACACTATTCAAATTCACATTAAAAATACTTGATTCTTCCAACAAAAGCGATTTTTTTTTTTTTTAGCGACCAAGAGTGTCATAATGAAGTGACATGTACTGATAATCCACCACGTGATTTTTGTATGTCTTGATAATCCACCACGTGATTTTTGTATGTCTTGATAATCCACCACGTGATTTTTGTATGTCTTGATAATCCACCACGTGATTTTTGTATGTCTTGATAATCCACCACGTGATTTTTGTATGTCTTGATAATCCACCACGTGATTTTTGTATGTCTTGATAATCCGCCACGTGATTTTTGTATGTCTTGATAATCCACCACGTGATTTTTGTATGTCTTGATAATCCACCACGTGATTTTTGTATGTCTTTGATAATCCACCACGTAATTTTTGTATGTCTTGATAATCCACCACGTGATTTTTGTATGTCTAATATGTGGAAGAGGGAAAACAATTAAAAAAAAAATGCCTGTCACCATACTTAAAGTTTTCATACTAACGAAGAACGGACCTTATCAAGTTTTTCAACTCAAAGAGAAAATGTGACAACAATGTTTAGATATTGTTACGACGAGGTTTGTCTGGCAAAGAAATGTAACATGAAGATTCATATCGAAAATGTATGGAATTGTGTTCACAAACTCTAATTATAGATGTGACGCATTGTATGCATAATTTGTGAAATGTCTAATTCATAAAATAGACAGCGACTTTGCCTAATTTCATGAACTAGGCAATTTCACAAATTAGGAACGACATACACATGCGCAAAGAGGTTTTTATTTGTGATGATTTTGTCCTTTGAACCAGTATATAGTATGACCTATTTTCTGACTGGTGTAAAAATACTCGCGAGGCTCGTGCCCTTTCCTACTGCTCTGGATCCGGCTTTGCAAGACTCTTTCTCTCCCCTCTTTTCCTCCATTTTGCGACCCCCCCCCCCCACCCCGCCCCTTCTTTTTCCCCTAACCCCCTTCCTTCCCTGTCCGTTTTTTGCCTGTGGGAAGTTTCCTCCCGCTGAGAGAATCCACGGCCGTCAGTATCCCGCTGGACAAGGAGAGACATACACCTCAACCAAGCTATACAAAAACTACCAAGTCCCAGCTTACCTTCGTCCACAAAGGAGATACTGCGGAGGTACTGAAGTCCTTCCAAGAAAGAGAGAAGCGACCTACACTTGAAAACCTCACCTCTGCTGTGTCCGCGGGTACTCGAAGACGACCAGATCGAAGATGGCATTCAGAGCTTGTGCCGTGCTGGCAATGGCTTTATTGGTTGGAGTGAGTGAAGGGTACCAGAATGGCGCGAGGATGACCACCGACGGTCCAATGGAAGCCATGAAGAGTTACTGCACAACTGGAAACTTGAGGCCTGGACATGGCTCCATGCCTCAGCATACTGCCGCTCCATTTGAACTCATCATTGCCGGCCAGGCCAATAACTACAGGCCTAAAACGCCAGTGGAGAGTAAGACCACATGAACTATATGATAGGACAAATGTCCAGGGAGGCCGTAAAAATATAGGACGTTTGTCGTGGAATGTTGCCTACCGTGGCACAGATATGATAGGACATAATTAATATGTCCGTCTTGGTAAGATGGGAATCAGAGGCCTGACTGTCAGACCTATTGGTGGCCATATTTCACACTAAAGTATTGATAATTAACTTGCTTTCTTCTGAGTGTTTCGAGCTTTATTGTGCTGATTGCGAAAGGATATGAAACACGTAACAAGATTATTAAAGGACCTGAAACTGTAAAATGAAACACGCCATGAATATGAAACAGTAACAGGAAACATGAATGGAAAAGGAAATGTTACAGTAACAGGAAAATTTGAAAACATGAAAGGCTATGAGACAGCAAAATATAACAGGAACGCGAAAGGATATGTAACAGTAACATGAAACATGAATATGAAAAGACACGAAACAGTAAAATGAAAAATGATTGTGAAAGGATATGAAACAGTAAAATGAAAAATAAACATATAAAAAGGTATGAAACAGTAAAATGGAACTACAATATGAGACGATGACATTGAAAATGAATATGAAACAGTCATATTGAAAATAAATACGAAACGGTCAAATCAAACAGGAATATGAAATGTGAATATGAAACAGTCACATGAAAAATGAAATATAAAACAGCAGCATGAAACAACTCCATAATCACTTTGTTACAGTTCTGCTCCGGGCTAAGCCAGGCAAGACTTTTAAAGGATTCTTCATCACTGCTGATGGTTCAAGCTCTGCCGGGGCTGTCTCTGGCACATGGAATATGGCTACGCCGGCGTCCAATATAACCAAGTTCTGCGGTATTACCGGGATGACCCACACCACCAACAACACCAAGACTGAAGTCAAAGTCATGTGGACTCCACCAGAGGGCTACCACTACGGCACGATACAATTCAAGTGAGGAGCAATGAACAGTGTTTTTTTTTTTTTCATAATTCTGGAGGGTTTTTGTTTGTTTGTTTGTTTGTTTTCCTTAAGGCCGTTCTTAACCGGGCGAACTTTTGGTTCGCGAACTAGGTTCGAAGAGTACGGCGAACTAGATTCGCGCACGTTGTTTCTTAACCGACCGAACACTTCTTCCCAAATCCTGGTTCGAAAGGTTCGCCGAACTAGGTTCGAGGTCTGCACAGCGTGTCGTGGGAACCGTCGCGATCCTTTGGCCGAGTCTGCTTTGGAAGTCAGCCTACAACATAAATAAAATAAAAGATAAAAGAGTGCAGTTCTAAATTTCGACGCTGGGTCAGCTGAGCTGACTCTGGGCACAGCTTATAGGCTATTACCTGACTGTAGGGATTTTTTTTTTTATGCCTTTGTGTGTGTGTGTGAGCGCGAGTCATGTGAGCTCGCTTTGGGCTTTGGACCTCACTGATCTGACCCATTCTTATAGAGCTAACGCTTTATGAACGAGCGTATTTGGGTGGGTGTGTGGGTAGGTGTTTGAGAGTTTAACGTCCTTTTCCACTACGTGTGGGTGATATCAAAGACGGGGCAACGAGAAAAAGGCCAGCACAAAATTAATCATTTGGCCCCAGCCGGTGTCGTAGAATATTTCGGAACCAGGATAAATCGGAACCGGTTCCCAAACATCCTAGGATATTTCGGAACCATTCCCATTTATCCTAGGATAACCATAACCCTATTCCCATTTATCCTAGGATATCCTAGGATTCCCATTCGTCCGGTTCCGAAATATCCTGTGACACCGGGATTCGAACTCACGACCAGAGTATTGGAAGTCCAACGATCTACCATTCGGCTATCCCGGCTCCTCTACGAGCTTATTTGAGCTGTTTGTTATTTTAAAAAAGGAACAGCAAGAAAAATAAAAAGGTGTGTGTGTGTGTGTGTGTGTGTGTGTGTGTGTGTGTGTGTGTGTGTGTGTGTGTGTGTGTGTGTGTGTGTGTGTGTGCGTGCGTGTGTGTGTGTGTGTGTGTGTGTGTGTGTGTGTGTGTAGCGGTCGGTGGCGTAGCGGTAACGTCTCCCGCCACCAGCGCGAGAGGTTTAGGGTTCAAGTCCCACTTTGGGTGTCGAATTTTCCAGATGAAGTATGTGGCACCGTTTATTCGGGCCGATCGTCGTGGGTTCTGTCCGGGTACTCCGGCGTACTACTCCTTTGCTTGGGATACGTGTTTAGCCCCAAAATTAGCTGAGCCGATAATTCACACCACTTGATTGCAACGATTTCAACCAGTGCGTGAGAGAATGTATGTGATTCCTGTGAGCGTACGTGTTGGGTTCAGTTTGCGGCGCTTTGAACCAAGAAATTGGGTAGAGCGCCTTCACAACACACATTTATTTATTGATTGATTGATTGATTGATTTCTTTCTCAGAGCCACTGTTGTTGTGAACTATAACACCTTCTGGACTGGAGTGCTGAGTAGACCTCTGAGTCCTCCTGCTGGCGGTAAGGTCTGATTTTAATAAGCGATTGTATGTCTAAAGACAATTTTCTGTTTTAAAATGTATTTTATAACAGACAATAAAGTATTTTTTAATTTGAATTTGAATAATAATAATAATAATCATAATAAATTGTTCTTATATGGCGCAGAAAATCTGCCCAAGAGATGGTAGAGCGTTGGACTTCTAATGCTCGGGTCGTGAGTTCGATCCCGGCTGGGGCCAAATTATTTGTGCTGGCTTTTTCATCGTTGCCCCGTCTTTGATATCACCCTATGTGGCGGAAAAGGACGTTAAACCCCCAAAACACCCACCCACCCTGCCCAAGAGAGCACTCACTGCGCGCTAAACACACACACACACACACACACACACACACACACACACACACACACACACACACACACACACACACACGGCGGGCGTGGGATACAGGGGAGGATACAGTAAAAATTTTAGTGGAAAGCTTGCTTACCCACCTGTTTATTGATAGTGCGTTTCATATTGCAGTTGCCAACCATTTTTGACGAGAACTTTTCATGTAGCCGCTTTTGTAGACATGACAAGGCTATCCAGGAAGTTGTGACCTAAGTTTGTAACAGTCAGTGTCTCTGTCTTTCCGTTTCTTCGGGAAGATGTCTTTGAGCCCCCGTGTCATTGGGCCCCCGTGTCATTGGGCCCCCGTGTCATTGGGCCCCCGTGTCATTGGGCCCCCATGTCATTGGGCCCCCACACTAGTAAGAAAACGGGATGATGTCTTTGAGCCCCCATGTCATTGGGCCCCCGTGTCATTGGGCCCCCGTGTCATTGGGCCCCCGTGTCATTGGGTCCCCGTCTCTTTGGGCCCCCATTTTTCACTTACCATACAGACGTTTCTCAAGCTAAGAAACTTTTGTGAACCTGGCAGGTATGAAATGTGCAAGCTCCAGAAGGATGAAGTTTGAGTGCATGATCCATTATTAGTGCAAAACAGGAAGAAAATAGCGGGAGTCGAACTGACCCGCGTTTGAACTTCAGACACGATCACGTGCCAAAGTCCGAAGTAAATCAGTAATCTATTCTTAGAGCGGCATAGGCAAGATCCCCGATTGCCCACGAGTACTGGCGCCCAGACTGCCTTCTTGAAACGGTAGCTGTACTTTAATCTTGTTATAAAAATTTGACGTTTTTTCGCGACAAAAGCGGTTTTGTCGCCAAAAAAAAAAAAAAAAACCCGGATTTTTCGCGAAAAGACTGAATTTTGTCTGCTTTCGTCAATCATAGAATTGACCCGCGTTTGAACTTCAGGAACTGACCCGCGTTTGAACCTCAGGCACGATCACGTGCCAAAGTCCGAAGTAAATCAGTAAATCTATTCTTAGAGCGGCATAGGCTAGATCCCCGATCGCGCACGAGTACCGGCGCCCAGACTGCCTTCTTGGAACGGTCTAACCAGATCTAACTAGCATTCTGTCACGTTAAATTAGATGGGGGCCCAATGAGATGGGGGCCTATTTGGCTAGTGTGGGGGCCCAATGACATGGGGGCCCAATGACATGGGGGCCCAATGAGACGGGGGGCCCACTGAGACGGGGACCCAGTGAGACGGGGGCCCAAAGAGCAAACCCCGTTTCTTCTCGGCATGATAAGTAAACCAGAATAATTCGATAATTTCGCTTTTTTTTCTGGAAACCTAACAAGCCCTTTTCAAGGAATGAAACTGTTTCAAAATCACACTTTGACGTCATTCACTGACGTCACTCCCCCCCCCCCCCACACACACACACTGTCCCGTGAAGGTTTTTTGAGTACACGTCAATTAACTGAACAAAATTACATTTGAAATCATTGTCACTTGAAGTTCTCAGCAGGTATATTTCAGGCTCATTTTGAAACTATAATTGTGAAACTATAAGCTATAATTTTCGCCCAAGCTTTCACTTACGCCGAGGTCGTCAGCTATTTGAGAATCATACCCATAGTTGATAAAAAGATTGGTCACAAGCTGTAAAACATCTGCTTCCAATAAATAGTCACAAAATCACAGTAGTTAAAAAAAAGTCCGAAAAGCTTTGGTGACAGCAATGCCAACTGTCCTACAGTACTTGAGTCTTCTGCGTACAGGGAAGAGTAGGTTAGATTTAGTGACACAGTTCAGCGAACAGAAACAGCATCTGTCACTGGAGTAGTTTTTTTTTTTTTTTTTTCTGTCCCAACTCTTTGCCAGCTCCAGTGGTGTTCCTCCCAGGTCATGGGTGGAACCCACGGAGGACTCGGAAGCCGGGACAATTTTTATTATGCATGATGATGGAGATGAGGATGATAGTAAGATGATGCTATGGAGGTCCATGTGGTTTGGGACTGCGGGACAGGGCCACATTCCACGCTTCCTGTCATAAATATCCCGGCATTAACCAGGCCCGGGAACTACGGCACCTGCGGTGCCGGCCGTGTAATCATCCACATCATACGATGTGTCATACTAAGGGAAGCACCCCCAAAGTCGCACCCGTAAAGTGGGTGAATCTCGGCTGTGTGGCAACAGCCTCCCCATCGGGCCCATAGCACACCCGCTCTGGGTAGGAGCCGACCTAGGTAGGAAAAATCCCGCTTGTCTCGGCTGGGACTCGAACCCGGGTCTCCCGGTCCATGGTCCGAAGTGCTAACCACTACACTACGGGGGCCGGTACTGGCGTAGTTATTAGGGATGTGCCGATTAATCTAAAACCGGAAAAAAAATCGATTTAGTTTTTGGGCGATTCAATAAACCGGTTCGACGCTCGAATCGCGATTCACTCGGCAACTTCCGGAACCTTTCCGGACATTGCCGAAGTTGTAAAAGGGGCATAACACTTTTCGCTCTCGCCTGAAAAATGACAGAACAACTTCAACAACGTGAACGTCTCGTCGAAAATCCGAGAGGGAAATCAGCAGTCTGGAAAAGTTTCTTTGTGAAAGAAGTTGGCGGAACAATTCTGACAGATGAAGCCATTGAAGCTTGCTCGGGGTTGCCTTACCTCCAATGTCACCCGGTTCGCGGTAAATCGCCGAGAAAAAAAAAAACAAAAAAAACCCCAACGGTTTCGTCGTGAAATCGCAACTCGAAAACCGGTGCGGCCCACCCGAATCGGAACATCCCTAGTAGTCATGTATTTCGCTATTTCGCCCGGGGAAGGTGTGGGGTAGAGGAAGGTGTGGGGTAGAGGAAGGTGTGGGGTAGAGGAAGGTGTGGGGTAGAGGAAGGTGTGGGGTAGAGGAAGGTGTGGGGTAGAGGAAGGTGTGGGGTAGGGGTGCGTCAGGGTCGGATGGGTCGGGCAACTGGGTCCAGCTGACAAAGGCGGGTGGGTGGGGTGGGTGTTTGGGAGTCAGTTAACGTCCTTTTCCGCCACATAGGGTGATATCAAAGACAGGCCAACGATGAAAAAGCCAGCACAAATATTTGGCCCCAGCCGGGATCGAACTCATGACCCGAGCATTAGAAGTCCAACGCTCTACCATTCGGCCGGCCCGACTCCCGCTGGCAGAGGCTCGAAAAATCAAGCAACGGGTGTGTGTGTGTGTGTGTGTGTGTGTGTGTGTGTGTGTGTGTGTGTGTGTGTGTGTGTGTGTGTGTGTGTGTGTAGACTGTGACAACATTTGCAGCACGCATCATAGTATTGAGGGAAAGGAGGGGTAGGGGGCAGATATCCCCCCACCACCCCGCCTCCCCTGCCTTGGTTCCAGAGTGCAGTTCCTTTCAATAGAATCGTGAAACTTTCCCCAGGAAGAATCTGTGCCCCGAAAGAGTGCCCTCCCCTCCCCCCTCGTTCCTACACCAGTGTATAATATCGTTTGTTCAAGCTTAGGCTCCTTCGGGAGCTACTCACGTGAGTATCAGGCGGAAATAATCTAGTCAGCAACAGTTAGAGCAACAATGACCACTAGACTTGTGACTTGCAAGGAGGGTCAGTTGAGCTCAGTTCGTATAGTTCGCCCGTTATGGGGTGCAAATGTATACCAGTCAATTTCTGTCGATATTTCGCACATAGTAAAGTCGCAGAACGAAGTCAGCGGCCACATGACTTCACCTCGCCAGACCCCGGAGTACATTTGCACCGCCTCCAGCGTTGCGGGGATACAGTCGTCCCCGTTGTTAGACGACTGGAGTTTATTGGCCCCTCCTGCGCATCACTGGTATACATTTGCAACCCCTCACGGGCGAACTATACCAGCTGAGCGTCAGTTGAAGGTTGCTCCATGGAATCTTTACTAAACCATCGCGCACCCACACTCTAACTCAAAGCTTACCAAGTGCTGTAATTACAATGGATTACATTTGTGAACTGGAAGACGTTTGACAACAAGCATAAGCTAAGAGATTGCAGACGTCTTGTTTTGTCTGAAACAATGTTTTGACACGCTATGTCTCCCCATCATTTTCAGTGATGTCCCAGGAAGATAAAATGAAGCAGGACGCTGCTGCACTGTTAAAAAAATTCCAAGGTAAAATTACTTGATCTGTCTGTCTGTCTGTCTGTCTCTCTCTCTCTCTCCCTCTCTCTGTGTTTGAATTTTGTTCGCAGCAACGGCAAGTTCGAAAATCGGTCTGCAGAACAACTACTTCTACTGATGTCAAATGATGATCATTCGATTTCATCTCTCTCTCTCTCTCTCTCTCTCTCT
This sequence comes from Batillaria attramentaria, assembly GCA_018292915.2. NCBI lineage: Eukaryota > Metazoa > Mollusca > Gastropoda > Batillariidae > Batillaria > Batillaria attramentaria. Next base: position 1,436,800 of record JACVVK020000029.1, on the reverse strand, counting down.
CTCTCTCTCTCTCTCTCTCTCTCTCTCTCTCTCTCTCTCAGGGCCGAAAGCCGGTTTTGAAAAGTCTGATAAATTTACTTTTGGTGCCCTCACATTTTGGGTGTAATACTGTTTCTCTTTTCACTCAAGAAGTAGAAATGGGCAGTATCATAGCTTAATGTCTTTGGAAATGTCCAGCCCACAAAATTTGGAAATAAATGCAATTCTAAATTCCGAAACTGAAATAGCTGAGCTGACCCTTCGCACCGCGTGATTGTAATGTGTTCATGTCCAGTGTGTGAGAGAATGCGTGTGATTCACATGAGCGTGCGTGCTGGGTTCGGTTCGCGGCGCTTTGAGCTAATTCATTAAATTGGGTAAAGCGCCTATACAATACAAATTTCTTCTTCTTCTTCTTCTTCTTGGTGTTGTTGTTGTTGTCGTTGGTGTTGTTGTTGTTGTTGTTGTTGTTGTTGTTGTTGTTGTTGTTGTTGTTGTTGTCGTTGTTGTTGTTGTCGTTGTTGTTATTATTATTGTTGTTGTTCTTGTTATTATTATCAACGAACAAATTATGTTCATGATGCAAAAAGAGACCAGACTTTAAGCGTAGTTGTGTTGTCACTGTAGTTTTGCAATTGGTTGGAATTTGTATCATTTTGGTCGATGAAACAGAAATTTCATTTCATCATCTTGAAATGTCATTCAACTTCTTCATCTCTAAAAATTTAGCACAAGCATCCCAGTGTAAGTATCACACGCATTTTTGTAATGTCCGCCTCTCCATTATTTTGTTATCTTCCCTTCCATATCAATTTGTTATCTTCCCTTCCCCATTGTTTTGTTGTCCTCCCTTCCCGAATGGTTGTTCATGTTTTGTTATCTTCCCTTCCCCATTATTTTCGTGCCTTGCGTAACAGTGGTTTGAAGTGGCTTCTACTGGTGTGCAGAGGCTCGTTCTGTTTAACCAGTTTTATCATATACTGGGCAGGTGGTGGTTGTACTCGGAAATGGTAACTACATTATACCAAATTAACTGACGTTGAAACAAGAAGCATGGTAGTGATTGTGGATGTGAAATATTGGAACAGAAAGCCCGAGTACAGTGTTTCACACGCGAATTGCTGCAGTCCAGAACAGAACCTGCGCTTACAGGTCTGCAACCTCAAGAAAAAGCCACAAGCAGTGTGTTTTAAAGAGCTATCTGACTGTGCAAAATGCAGTCAACTCTGTCACAGTTACAGAGTTTTCAGCGTCCCTGAAACCCCTATAAAAGCCAAGGGCAGAATGACTTCACAGCTCAGTTTGCGTTTTGTCATTGAGCGATAAAGATCATACAGCACTCAACATTCGCTAGACACTGTAGCGATGTGTCTCGCTCCCTGACCAAAAGCCAAATGATGTCACGGCAAACTCGTGCTCGTGCTCTGGTTTTATAAGGGTCCCCGAAGCGCTGAAAACTCTGCAACTGTGACAGAGTTGCCTGGATTATGCACAGTCGAAGAAGTCGCATTAAAAAAAAAACAACAAAAAAACCACAATGTCTGAGGCTTTTTGCTGAAATTGCAGATCTTTAATTGCGATTAATCCTTGACGACAATGTCTTGCTTGGGAGCAAAACGCGTCTCAGGCTTGTGAATCCTTGCATGCAGGCAAACTCTTTCACCAGCTTTGTACTACCTTATCGGCGCCTAGCAAACGTTGCAGCGTATTGTATCGCAGCCTTCTCATGCAGGCAAACTCTTTCAACAGCTTTGTACTACCTTATCGGCGCCTATCAAAAGTTGCAGCGTTTCAGTAAGATTGTATCGCAGCCTTCGCACCACGTAATTGTGAGATGTTGCTGTCCTGTGTCAGTGTCAGAAAATGCGTGTGGTTCGTGTGAGCGTGCGTGTTGGGTTCATTTTCCGGCGCTTTGAGCCAAGCCTTTGGGAAAAGCGCTTACATAAACCACACATTATCGTAACTATAACAAGGAGGAACGGCCCCGTCCTACAAAGTTGTTTCTCCAAACTTCATTTTATTTTGTCTGTTTTGTTATTGTTGCCGGTTCTCCCCTCTCCAAGTTCTGCCAATGACACTAGATCCTCTACGACCTCAACCGATTAGCCACGTGACTGGGGGTGGGGCCGGGTGGGGGAAGAAGGGAGAGAGAGAGAGAGAGAGAGAGAGAGGGTGGGTGGGTGGGTGTTTAGGAGTATAACGTCCTTTTCACCCACATAAGGGTGATATCAAAGACGGGGCAACGAGAAAAAGGCCAGCACAAATATTTGGCCCCAGCGGCCGGGATTCGAACTCTCGGCCCAAGCATTGAAAGTCCAACGCTCTACCATTCGGCCACCCTGGCTCCCCAGAGAGAGAGAGAGAGAGAGAGAGAGAGAGAGAGAGACCAGTTCCGTGAACTAAACATTTGACGTCAGCCTCAGGCAGGTCGTCATACAGAGAGAGAGAGAGAGAGAGAGAGAGAGATGACGTCATTGCCGTGAAGTAAACTTTTGACGTCAGCCTCTAGCACTGAGATCGTCTGGGGATGCTTGTTCATGTCTTGTGATTTCCCTGTTGGCTTTGTGACTTCTCCGACTGAATTATTTTTCACATGAAATCTGGAAGATCTAGAGGGCTGATGAAATGTCGGAAGCAGTGACGATACTTGCAGATTTTGTCTGTGAACCAAACATTTGACGTGAGCCTCACGCTGCTCGTCTGACAGATGATACTTCTACATATCTTGTGATTTCCTTGTTGCTTTTGTGACTTCCGTGACTGAATTAATTTTTACATAAAATCTGGAAGATCTAGAGAGCTGATGAAACGTGGACTTAAGTGCCTTGGATTGTACTTACGAAATTGCAAAATTGGAACTTTTTTGACCGGCGCTTCTCGCAGAAACCTGAAAAATGTGTTTATCTAAAAGCTCTGCTATTCTTAATACTAAAGCTATAATAGTGCAGTAGTTCATGTCATATGTGCAGTTGGCACAAGTGACAAAAATACCGGAATGATGAGTAATTTGAAGGAGTCTTTTCATAGATATTTGGCCTTATATGCAAACCACCCCTACCTCGGAAATATTTTTCTTACACAAAATCTGTCAGAGCTACAGAGCTGTGCTACGAAAACAGGCAGTATAATTGGATGATCTTCCAAATTTCAGAAAATGAAGCCATTTGAACATTTTTTGCGAAAAAATTCGTAACATGACCGATTTTTTAAATTCGGCGATAACTCTTCTGAAAATGCAGTAGGCTAAAAATCGTGAAAGGTAGGTCTGGAGAAGGTGAATTCCCATTTTATCTCAAAGTAAAAAGGCCTCCAACGAGGTGGTTTAGGAGATAGCCATCATTACATCCGTCCACACACACACACACACAGACACACACACGTCTCACAACTCCCGCCAAAAAGAACGCAGCAGCATAGTGTGCACGTAAGGTGTCTATGACGCAGATTTCGTTACGTCACTGCGGGCGTGAAAGTAAGTATTGTGTGGAGAAACGTCACAGTCTTGTTTTGTATCACTGAAACTTGCTGCTGCGCGTAGCAATATGTTCCCAGTATGTATAGATTTTATTTGTTGAGATTTTCAAAACTGGGCTTACTACTCATGCAGCTGTGTCATGTCCGCTATGCCTTGCCATCTTTTAGTTTAGATTTCTTAGTTTAGTTGCATAGTATTAGACTTGGACATCACACATTACTTTAGGATCTGTGTTTAATATGTATGGATTTATATGTCTAGATAAATTATTGTGTGTGTGTGTGTGTGTGTGTGTGTGTGTGTGTGTGTGTGTGTGTGTGTGTGTGTGTGTGTGTGTGTGTGTGAGCCAGAAGAAAATTTTCTGCCATCGACAGACAATAAAGTTATATTGAATTGAAATTGAATTGAATTGAATTGAAAATCGTCTGCCCCGTCTCATAAAGTTGTTTCTCTATAGAGAAACAACTTAATAAAAGCGTTTACTGCACGTTTCAGGGAATATGAGAGGCGCCGCTGATATCTTGGGTATGATGAACAGACGTGCTGGAATGCAGAGACAACCGGCTCAACCACCGCAACAGATTCCAGGTTTGTGACTCACATTAGTGAAGTTTAGAACAATCAACCAGAAACAGTGGTTACGGAAGGCTGGAAACGGCCTGTAAGAGGGATCTTGGGATCATCGCCCGGGCGCAGTGACCAACATCAAAAGAACTGAAGACAAACCAACTTTTTGTTGGGAAGTTACAATGCACAAGATTTTTAGAAAGTGTAAATAAGTAAGGTGAAGTCAGAAATGTCTCAAAGGCAAATGGAAGTTTATCAAGGAAATTTAAAAACAACAAAAAAAAAACAACAACAAAAAACAAAAACAAAACAACAACAAAACACACACACACACACACACACACACACACACACACACACACACACACACACACACACACACACACACACACACACACACACACACACACACACACACACACAAAATTGGACTAAGCACTTTCGCAGAGTTTTCGAAAAAAAAGAAGAAGAAAAAGGCGATTTCAGATGAAAACAAGTATACACAAATCTGTAAATTCGAATTTCACATTCGGAACAGACGCAAGAAGAGTAGCGTCTGAAGCAAAAGCATATTAATTTTAAAAAGCCATGTGAAAATCGCGTTTACTTGAAATCTTTGACAGTTCACCCGAAGCCACTTCAAACCACCATGATGCAATCTGCAACGGTCTCGGGCCTAGCAAGGAAGGCTCGTGCCTTGCGTAACAGTGGTTTGAAGTGGCTTCTACTGGTGTGCAGAGGCTCGTTCTGTTTAACCAGTTTTATCATATACTGGGCAGGTGGTGGTTGTACTCGGAAATGGTAACTACATTATACCAAATTAACTGACGTTGAAACAAGAAGCATGGTAGTGATTGTGGATGTGAAATATTGGAACAGAAAGCCCGAGTACAGTGTTTCACACGCGAATTGCTGCAGTCCAGAACAGAACCTGCGCTTACAGGTCTGCAACCTCAAGAAAAAGCCACAAGCAGTGTGTTTTAAAGAGCTATCTGACTGTGCAAAATGCAGTCAACTCTGTCACAGTTACAGAGTTTTCAGCGTCCCTGAAACCCCTATAAAAGCCAAGGGCAGAATGACTTCACAGCTCAGTTTGCGTTTTGTCATTGAGCGATAAAGATCATACAGCACTCAACATTCGCTAGACACTGTAGCGATGTGTCTCGCTCCCTGACCAAAAGCCAAATGATGTCACGGCAAACTCGTGCTCGTGCTCTGGTTTTATAAGGGTCCCCGAAGCGCTGAAAACTCTGCAACTGTGACAGAGTTGCCTCGATTATGCACAGTCGAAGAAGTCGCATTTAAAAAAAAAAAACCACAATGTCTGAGGCTTTTTGCTGAAATTGCAGATCTTTAATTGCGATTAATCCTTGACGACAATGTCTTGCTTGGGAGCAAAACGCGTCTCAGGCTTGTGAATCCTTGCATGCAGGCAAATTCTTTCACCAGCTTTGTACTACCTTATCGGCGCCTATCAAAAGTTGCAGCGTTTCAGTAAGATTGTATCGCAACCTTCGCACCACGTAATTGTAAGATGTTGCTATCCTGTGTCAGTGTCAGAAAATGCGTGTGGTTCGTGTGAGCGTGCGTGTTGGGTTCAGTTTCCGGCGCTTTGTGCCAAGGTTTTGGGAAAAGCGTTTACGTAAGCCACACATTATCATCACCGTAAGTGTTTACTGCACGTTTCAGGGAATATGGGAGGCGCCACTGGTAACATGGATTTCTCTGCTTTATTGCAAGGAGTGCAAGGACAACCTCAGCCACCGCAAGGAGGACAACCGTTTCCTGGTTCGTGACATTGTTACATTGCACAAGATTTTAGAAAGTGTAAATTAGTAAGGTGAAGTCAGAAATGTCTCAAAGGCAAATTGAAGTTTATCAAGGAATTTTTCAAAAAACAAAAACCAAAAAAACAAAAAACAACAAAAAACAAAAACAAAAACAAAACAACAACAACAAAACACACACACACACACACACACACACACACACACACACACACACACACACACACACACACACACACACACACACACACAAAATTGGACTAAACACTTTCGCAGAGTTTTCGAAAAAAAGAAGAAGAAAAAGGCGATTTCAGATGAAAACAAGTATACACAAATCTGTCAGTTCGAATTTCACGTTCGGAACAGACGGAAGAAGAGTAGCGTCTGAAGCAAAAGCATATTAATTTTAAAAAGCCATGTGAAAATCGCGTTTACTTGAAATCTTTGACAGTTCACCCGAAGCCAATTCAATTCAATTCAATAAATCTTTATATCCCCTTAGGGGAAATTGGGTTGTGGTGATCATAAAACCAGACAGACAGTACATTGAAAACACTCAAAAAACAACAACAACAACAACAGCAACAACAACAACAACAACAACAACAACAACAACAACAACAACAACAACAACAACAACAACAACAACAACAAAAAACCCAACACCATGATGCAATCTGCGACGGTCTCGGGCCTAGCAAAGAAGACCCACGCCTTGCATAACAGTGGCTTGAAGTGGCTTCTACTGGTGTGCAGTGGCTCGTTCTGTTTAACCACTTTTATCATATACTGGGCAGGGGGTGGTCGGACTCGGCCTCTTAGGAGTTAAAGGAAGCTCAACGGTAAACACAAAACAAATCAAATGATACTGAACAAACTTAACTTTGTTTCTGTTCTCTTTCAGCCGGCAACTTTGGCATCTTTATCCCGCAGGGTTAAGATGTGTTGCTGCTTGTATGGACAGCGGAAACCAGACTGAAGTGGGAACACCA